>BRZM01001437.1:0-106320 GCA_033238685.1 Lates japonicus
ACAGACACACACGCAATTATCATTTAATCAATCGGCCTACTGGCCAAACTTCACATCAATCAGGTCAGAGAGTGATCAATAAGCTGATGGCCACCTAATGGATCAATACGAACTGTGTTTAGCCCTCCCATATTAGCAAACACCAAAAATAAAAACAACAGCAACAACACAAAGATAATTTAAACTGCTCTTTCTGTGTGTGACTGCAGCGTGATAAAATCAAGTGCATGGTTTTAGATTTTACACATTCTTCACTGATCGACCTGGAGGGAATTCGTTTCAGTCTGAGCCCTGCAAAGAGATTCTCCAACATAATGATTCTGATTCTTTTTTCCTCAGCACACATCACGTTCAGAAATTAAAAGAGAACTCAGCACAAACGTACACTTGAATGTTCATAAAATGCCTGAGAAGTTTTAATTTAGAGGCTAAAATGCCCCCCAGTAATTAAAAGTATAACCTCTCTTGCATTTCAACCTATTCACATTTATTTCACTGAGCTGTCAACTGTTCATATTTGAATAGGAAAATTGTTCCCTATGGACCATCGTAAGAGAATCTTTGCAGTGCATTGCTAACCCTTAACCTTTAATAAAATGTAAGTAATTATTTTACTGTACGCAGCCTGAACCACAAGAAGAAAATATATACAAAAATGAAAACTATGGAGCTGGGTATCATTTGAATTTTTGACACTGGTGCTGATAAGATGCTGAAAACAATTATTTTTTTCAAATCCTTACCTAGAGAAATATGAACATGTCTTTGTACAAAAGACATTTTTAAATTTTCTCAAATGTTGAGACATGCTGTCCAAGAACCAGCTTTCTACAGACATATTTTTGTTGATACCATTAAAGTACTGAGATTCAATATGGAGCCTTAGATATAAATCTCAACAACTGAGGAACAGGATAATTAAGTGGTTAGTCAATTTCTTTGATTAAAACAGGAATGTACGTTATATTATGACTTAAATAAAGCAAATCAAACTAACTTCTAATTTGCAAGCACTAGGGGTATGCACAATTAGTCGATGAGTCAAAATGATTAGCATAGTCAACATCTTTTTTTTAAGAACTGACTAATTTCTATTTGACTAATTTTTATTTGGGTGGGGGTCAGAGGAGATTTTTACTTCATAGAGATGCAGAACTAATGCTTATGGTGCTATTTCTGCCCAAGTGCTACTTCTTTGCTAAAGACTGGAACAGATGTCAGCAATAAAAAGAAGCAGAGTTTGGCATTCTGCATGATGAAGCTAGATTTCCACAGTTCTACCAGCATGATGAGGAATCACTTACAACACCGTCACAAAAATGTTGAGCTTCAGCAACAACAAGGCCGAACAGAGCAACAACGAAAAATGACTGGATTTGTTGTTGAACCTGAATGCTCATGAGACAGCAAACGACAGGAATAAATTACTGCTTTGGTGACTTCGGTGATCTCAGACGATATGTTTCCTCTTAAGTTTGGCACACACTAAAAGATTTTTTAAATCTTAACTTTAGAAAATGTGAGGGACCACACACATGATGACAAATGAAAACAGATTGACTGATTGGCTATCGTTCTGTTCCATGTGACAATCCACAGAGCGCGTGCTCGGCTCTCCTTGGTGTTCCCCCCTCACAACAGGATTTCTGATCGTAAATATTGAACATGTTTAATATTTATCATGGCAGCCTAGATTCTCTTCAGAGCAGATTGGGGCGGGTAAAATCACTCTGAACACACCTCACAATACAGGAAAATCCAGCAAGATAATCTTTAGAACCATCAGATAATCTGACCTTCAATGACTTTGATCAGGAGGAGAAAATCAGCCCGATTATCTTTTTGTGGAGCTTTCAAAGACTCATGGAGTTTGTGGAACCTGAACACACCGTGCCTTTATGGAAGACCATTACCAGCCAGATTGAGAAAAAGTACAATGAGCCAGCTACAGTTCTAAAAAAGGATTTGATGGAAGCCAAGAAAGTAGCGATTAAATGGTATACTTGTGGTTCACCTACTCCTCGGCTGGTCAGGTTTTCTTTAATTATCATTTTGGTGTGGTTGGAGGGCAGCTCAACTTGCATCCAGCTGTATATGACGATTATGTAAACAGTCATGATCACAGTACCACTCTGGGATATAGTTATTGTTAATACTCGACTGCTCTGACCCCTGGATCGCCACTAAGGAGTGTGCCATTATACCCCAGAGAGCTCAAACGCAGCCACCTGTGTGAGCCCAGAACGGCCGAGCCAGATTATCTTCTTCAGACTAAATCCATGCCACTGATCCACGCCTCTGCCGATTTCTGGGGCTATAGTTCTGGTTACCACAGATCTCAATATTGTTTTCCGTCAGTCTATTTTTTACTCGCATGACATTGGAGGCTCTTAAAACTAGGCCATAGGAAGATCGTGCTTTGGATTTTGAAGTGTTCATTACTGTCTGTGTTAGTGTCTGTTAGTGTGCATGCAGACAAGAGAGAGAAAGAGAGAGAGAAAAAAACAGAGGAGGAGAGGAGGAAAGGAAAAAAGGAGAGAAAAAAGTGAAGCAGCAGAAACAGACAGAGAGAGAAAAATAGGAGCAAAAGAGAGAAAAAGACAGAGAGAGAGAGAACAGAGGGAGGGAGAGATACTCATTCAGCAGAGATATCAACCAGACCCACTGTCTTTGTATTGATCCACTCCACTCCCATCTGGACTTGTGATACTGTGCACGCATGTCTGTGTGTGTTTATAGAGAGTGTGTGTGCAGGAAGAGTGTGCACCTGCATTTGTGCTCACATATGTACAGATTTTTCTTTTCCTCATGAGAAGCTTTTTTTTCTCTGCAACAACCAGCGAACCACATAAACCTCAGCTTTGAAAAATATACTATACTTCAATTTACCATTGAAACGGTGTTTAAATAAGAGCAAGAGGGGAAAAAAAATCACTGACAACACAAATAAGACGCAGATCAAACAATCTGCCTCTAAATCGGAAGTTATCACAACACTGTAAAAACCACATGACCACATGACACACAGCTCAACAGTCAAGATAATGCATTGATAAGATCCCTCAGCAACACAACACAATGAATATGCTGCACATTTATACACTCAGGGGCCACTTTTTCAAGAACACCTGTGAAATCTAATGTAATCCAATACAACAGCTCAGCCATAAATTTTACCTTTACAAAGATAATAATGTCAGAGAGGTGGTAATCTCTCCTTATATTTGTTTATCATTGACGTTGTAGGTATATTTTACCTAAACTGAACATACTTGAGCTTTCAACCACGACTTACAGGTAATGTGCCAACAACTGCTGATTAAAACATGGAAAACTCTGTAGCCGCCCACCCCCAAAAAATGATCTTGAGGTCACATTATTTTGTCAAAGACATTAATAAGAATATCTTAACGTGACAACAACTGCTGATTAAGACGTAAAAAGTGGCTGAAATCTCTGTAAACCCCCCTCCCCAAAAAAAGAGGATCTTGAGGTCAAATCAAGCTTGTTTGTCATCTTCCACTTTCATGAGTTACTTCAGACTAAACTTGTCGATTGTGTAACACAAAAACTTAAATTGTGTTACTTTTCCAGTGACAAGCCATGTAGGAAAATACAATAACAGAGCCAGTTGTACAACAATGCTGCAACAGTTGTTCACACTTCACACATACATTACCCACACAGACAGGCCTGAGCTACACTTGATCCCAACAGGTCACCCAGCTTTTCCCAGAAAAACACACGCGTTTTCCTCAGAGTTTATATTTTGTTGGATTATTTTGGGTCTCTTCTGAGTGTGTGTCTGTGTGGTGTTTTCAGTTCTGGTTCGATGAGTTTTCTGGGAACTTTCTCGCCGACTGAAATCTGTCTCACCTCCACTCCTTGACCCCTCAATATCTCCCTCCATTCCTGTCTCACCCTCTCGATCGATTCTCTCATTCTTCTCTCCCTCTGCACATTTCTCTCCTCTTCTTCACTCCAACTAAAACACACACACACACACACACAGCCCCCTCCCGCCAACCCACATGCAGGCACAAATACACAAACAACTCCATACTCAAGACCCACATATGCGTGAGCACACATACAGACACACACAGCTCACAGAGTCCACATAGTGCACACACACACACACACACACAAACACACTCCCCCTCTCTGGCCCACATGCATGCACAAACACACACTCACATACACAGGCACGCAAACACACACACACCCCTCCCTCTCAGGCTTACAGGCACGCAAACACACTCACATAGTACACACAAATATCCTCTCTCTAGCCAAGCTCCACTTACCGCCCCACATGCACACACACATAGGAAAGCTCACTCAAGCGCACACACACACTCGCTATCTCTCTCTCCCCTGTGCTCAGTTTCTCTCTCCCTCTCTCTCTCAAATAACCAAACCCACAGTCTCATGTTCCATCTCTGACACACACACACACTTTTTCCCTCTCTGACACACACACAAAGGCAGGCACGCACAATCGGCACAGTACAGATTCTCAGACTCATGCATATCTGCTACAGTATATTCTCTCCTCCTCTGTATCTCACACTCACACACTCACACACACTCACACACACACACACACACACACACACACACACACACACATGTTCCATCAAGCACATTATTCTTTCTCAGCCACAGACAAACAAATATTACGTGTGCTTGCGGATACAAACACACAACCTCCTGTCACGCAACTATTTCTGCTTGCTCACTCACTCCACATACGTCTGGATTACACACAAACACAATCGCACACACACACGGTACACACATGTACAAACTCACTCAATAAGCCTCACGTACACTCTGTCCTTCATGCAGAACGTTCTCCCTCTTTCTCTCCAACACACACACACAGACACACAATCCTCAATAATAAAACAGATACAAACACACACCACCCCCACCCCTCACATATACCATACCACCCACACACTGTGTGCACATACACACAAACATACTTTTCCTTTGAGCATGCGTGCACACACACTTGTACACACACTTGCACGCGCGCACACGCACGCACACACACACACACACACTGTCCTTTCCTCTTTCATAAACAAAGTAGATGCATAAACACTCTCTCCTTCCCTCTGTATGACACACACACAGACACACTGCCCTTGTCTAGGAGAGACACACACACAACCACACATACAGATTCACACACATGCACACACACACAAACCTTGTGTCTGTCTCCCCCTAGACACACACCCCTCCCTCACTTACTGACTGCAGAACACACGCACACACACACACACACACACACTCTGAAACAGACAGACATACACACACCTCTCCTTCCAGAACAAATACACAAACATAGAAAAGACACACAAAGACACACACACACAGCATATGCACTAGCTACCAAGCCTTCTTTTTCAGTTTCCAAGACACACACACACACACTCACCCTCCCCTTCTGTTTCAAAAGCTTGCACACACGCAAGTGAAGGCACACACACACACACACATCCTCACCCTCTGTCACACACCCTCCCTTCTCTTTTCCTCTCTCACTCTGTCTTAAACACATACACTCTCTCTCTCTCTCTGCAACACACACCCTCCATCTTCTCTCTGAGACACATACATACTCTGTTACACACACGCAAACACACACAACCTCCCCATCCCTGTTCGTCACAAACACACACATGCATCTCTCAGTTTCTTAAAGACAGACACACTCTCTTTACCTCACCACTCATGTAACTTGCCATTTCATCTCTCCACCCAAGAAATTTGTGCTTTTAAAACACACACACAGACGCACTGGTGCTGGGTGACCTGCATCTCCTTTGTTCACGTTGTCTTGGCCCGGCCTCGACCACACTGTGGTTTACATGACACAATCAACCCAGGCAACTCACACACACACCTCCAGCCCTCTATTTTCTCTCTGCTCCTCACACACTGACGAGCCTCACATTCCCTCACCCACTCTCCCAACACACGTATGCATGGGCGCCGCCATTCCTGTGCCCCATGCAGCCCCTCCATCTCTGTCTCTCTCACACACACATATATACACTGAGCCACACGCGCAGCAACTGTCCTTCTCACGCACACACACACACACACACACATATTCTTCACAGTCTCACACAATCCTTTTCTCTCTCTCCCTCTCTCTTCTGCCACACAGTAAACACACCTTTATTCCTCCACTCTTTTTTTCCACCACACACACTATTAGTTTCTTTCTGCAATAACAGGCATGGATGCGTGCAGACACACACTCTCTGAAAAACACATTTTATAAACACATTTTCCCTGCTCTACAAACACACCCTGTCTTCCTAACACACAGACACACACACTCTTTCTCATTCTCTCAACCACACACAAACTCGCACCACACTCACTTGTTCACTCACTCACTCACTCACTCAATACTACACACACACAGACACACACACTCCTGTTCTCTTTGTCACACACTCCTTACACACTATGCTCCCCCTCCCTCTCCCCATCTCACTCACTCACACACACACACACTCAGTGTCTGTCTCTGTCACGCACACACTCTCTCCCCCTCCCATCCCTTACTCTCTCTCTCACACACACACACACACTCCCTCCTCCTTCTTCTGCTCTGGCACACACACACACATGCAGGAACACACACACACACAGTTACACACCACTCCCCACCACCCCCCTCCACACACACACACACACACACACACACACACACACACACACCACTCCCCCTCCCTCCCTCTCACACACACATACACACACACAGAGCTGCTCCTTTCCCTCTCACGCTCTCTCCCTCTCCCTGTGTGTGTGCCTTTCTCTCACACAACCACACACGCACGCACGCGCACACTACACACAGGCGCGAGCGCGCACTTACAGAGTCTCTCTCTCTCTCTCTCACACACACACACAGAGGGAAGCTCTGACAGTACATTAAATCCAACATTTTTTATAACTTTGTGAAACTGATCAGTTACATTGTGAGTTGTGTTGTTGAAAACTTTTGTTATTTACAGTTTAACACACAACACGTTGTCATTAAACTCCAGCTTTTCGGCTTTACCTGAAAAAAGTGTTAATTCAAGGTACATGACATGTTTTTGTTACAGCATTTGTTAAATTTCATTCACCCTGTCACTCAAAAAACACACGTTTAATAGATGAATTCAGTGTCAGACACATACACACACGCGCGCACATGTACACTGACGCGCGCGCACACACCTCTTTGGAGCTGCTGCTTTGTAAGGTGGAATTAACGTTTACAAAAAACAAGCTAGCACGAGACAAAACAAGCGACTTTCTCGCGTAATTTCTTTCACCTGGACTTTTACTCACTGACAAACTTGACAATTAACGTATGTTTACAACTTTAGCTCCATCAAAAACACCCTCACACATACACGCGCGCACACACCCACCCCGAGTCTGGCTGTCATTGGAGAGCAAAACACTACCATGACACAGTTTTTCACTATTTGTATATGTTCGTGGTTAATTTACTCCCTCACCCCCGCAGTGGCGGTGCCGGTTTGACGCCTTCTCCGTCGCTGTCCAGGCTGTGTGGGTCCCGGTAGTCGAAGAGCGAGCGTACGGTCTCCGCCATGTTCACGCCAGCGATCGCTGATGTTCCGCCGCCGCACCGTTCAGCCTCTCGCTCTTCTCTCCAACCGCTCAACTGGCTCACACCAAGGTTATTCCAGCCGCTTCCACCGCGCCGCAGCGGAGGGGTGCGCAGAGCGCGGCGGGCGATAAAACAGCCCGCGCTGTGGCCTATCGTATCCTCTCCATCGACCGAAGGTTTTATTTTAAAACATCGCGTTGGAATGAGCCCAATGTGCGGGGTAAACTTCGAACTGCGGGTCAGTTTTGATAAATAGGATGTTAGTAGCCACCCCTGCAGATGAATGGACGCGCCCACCGAGCAGATGAAAAAAGTAGACCGTTTCTAAGAAGAGTGATTAGCCCGCTAACTGAGAGAAGAAATTATTAAAATAAGACAGAGGCAAAAAGAGGCATTCAGGTGAAGTTTAACTTTCAAACAGAAGAACAATTAGGTATGTTGGGAAACATTTTCTAGTTCAAACTTTTTAACTTTACACATCTTGTTATTCTATCAACAGGTTAACACAAGAGCCAATGTGTACATCAATACACGATTCATTGATATACTCTGGATTGTCTTAGACTGTTTCAATATGCAATTGTGGTCTTCAACGGGTTAGGGTCTGTTAGTCTCTATTTGCTAATTTAGACATGAAAATTAGATTTTTGCCAAAATCCTAAATGTGATCAATATGAAAGTAAACTATATTTTAGGTTAAAACATTTCTGCAATGGTGAGAACTGCTGTCATTCACAGTTTTACAACACTAACCTTGGTAATATTTAGTTTACCCCACCTCCAGAACAGTACATAAAACAATCTGCCTTAATTATGAGAAACCACTCCACTACAGCTGGAGTCACATACAATCAAATGGGGATCTCATAAATCAGGATAAATCTGCTTTTTGAAAACAAAAAGTGTCACACCGTTGCACTACATTGTCTACGACAATAGCATCCATCAAAAGCTCATTAAAAATTATTTTACTAATCATATCTGTATTTTAATCATATGCAATTTTGTTATTTTTCTTTTGTACACTTGTTAGAGTCAGTAAATCATACACAACTACCCATAGGTCACTGTTTTAACTGTCATGTGTTAATACTATTAGTTAATTGTTTTATTTGTTTGTTTATTCTTTGTTATCCTTGTTGTGAATTAATGTGTGTGGAAAACATGAATTAGGTTTTCAAAAAATGGAAAAAATAAGATTTGTGCTGGACACACACATGGCATATAGTACCAGCTACATTACATTGTGTACTGAGATGGTAATCACGGAGGAGAGCAGACTACTAACACTGATTAGCCACTTTCTTTCCTCTAATTTACACACATTTTATGCTGCTAGCCCCCATGATTTCTGGACTACAAGTTGTACAAAGGAAAGTCAGTGGGTAATTCACAATACACTAGTGTTACATGCCCACAATAATGATATCAAAAAAACAACCTACTGCGAGCAATGTGATCCTGAGGAAGGAAGCACAAATTTCAGTAACAAAATAATTTCTCATGAAATTGTTCACATGTTCACGAGCTCCATCACAGCAATGTAAAATCATAAATCTGATACAAGGCTTCAGAATATCTGAATATCTGCTTCTTGTTGACTCAAATCTATTATTTTAATTGAAAAACAGCAAATTACTGTGTAAAATCCATAATCCAGACACCAAGCAGCAGTACTTGGCGTCAGAAAAATATTCCAAGAGCATGTGTTGATTGTCATATTATTTGTCCATTTATTTGGCCCTTAGGGTTGTTGCTGTGTATCCCAATTATCAAGGTTTTTGCATTGCATTCAGCAGTAATTATACCTGTTAGTGTCATTAGCTTATTGTGTCAAACTAACACATCCCAAAAAATTGTCTTCCCCGACCATGCAGCACTCCACTAAAAGCAATTAATACGAAAAAAACTGACAAAAAAAAAAAGTTTATTTTGACAGGTTTTAGTCCCAGGAACAAACATGTTTGCTGAGTTTCTTGCATCCTATTAATATTTTCTATGGATATTTTAGACTGGTGCAACTTACCAGCCTTCAAAAACTACACCAGAGAGCACCTTTGTCCTCCCAAAAAGGAGTTAATAGTGCATCTAAAACCACACTGATGTCTCTTTTGATGCAGAAATAGTGAATTATCAGTGATTTTGATGTAGATGAAGTAACCTTCCATATTTCTCAATGGCAGCCCAACACACATACTGTAAATATACTGTACACCAGTCAAACTCCTCCATCAAACCTCTGAAAGGGCCATTAATAATGTATGAGGAATTAACAAAAAGGAGAGAAGAGACAACATGTAAGGACGTTACATGTTGAGATCAATAATAAGAGTCATGTCTCGTCTTACTTAAGTTTTCTTTATGTTCCCTGTGTTCTGCGATCAGATCATATGAGCTGCTTCTGTTGCCAGGTTATATTTTTAGTGAGTGAAGATGTGGAATTGTCAATTTAAAGCTTAACTCAGACCTGTATTTAGTTGGCTGATTCAAATGAGCCAATTCTTCTGGTTTCACATCCTGTTGTCAACAAGGTAACACTTATTTGTTTTGGTTTTTACCTGTTTGTTTTCCCATCTAATTTTCATTATATTTGCTGAACATTTGTTATATGATACATTAAGCACCATATGTTGCATTTACCTTAAACAGATTAACAACTTTTCGTTTGTCTTTTTAAATCGCAACCACAGCTACATCTTTGTTCGATTACCCTTGAAAACAGTTTCAGGTAATCTTATGGAACATTGCAAGTGCCCTTGGGGACCCTCTGGTGGCCATGGGGGCCCTAAACATCGGGCCGTCGGTTTTCACCTGACAGAAGCACAAGGAAAAGGTCAGATCAAAGGTCAGGGTGTCACCAACAATCATCATCTGGGTGCCATCATAAATATCTATCATCATTAATATCACAATTTCATGACAAGTTTGCTTTGGACCAAATCGGTGGATGGACAGACAGACTTACACTGTTCACAGTTCAGATGGTGGGCATGTGTAGGTCAAGTTCAAACGAACTTCTAAGGAACATTTAAAGTAATACAGGGACTAAGAGAGAACTGGGTGTCATGAATTACCTGGGTTTTGGCACAATACCAAAATTATATTGTTTTCTGTACCACACTTTTCTACAAAAGCTTTTTTTTTTTTTTTCATTTAATAAAATATGAAAAACCTGCATCAGTGTGTAATGTGGTCATACAGTATACTGTATATGCCCTCTGTAAATAAAGAACTAGCAAGGTATACAAGCCTAAGACTATGACCAAAAATTCAAAGTTTTTGACACCTGGTACTAGTTACAATACCTAATGCTAGAAATGCGGACACATTTCAGTCTGTACTCCATAGAATTGAGGTCTCATATCTGTCCCTATTTGACATCAACAGCATGTTGCAAGTTGCCACACAGCTAGACTACATTCTGCAGGCTCAGTCTAAGCCATTAGATCTGGAACATTATTAGGTCTTAAAACAGCTACTGAAGAATCAATTCAGCCTAGTCAGGTATATAAAATGCAATTTGCTGTTTCTCCAAACTCCAAACTCCCAAGCCATCAACAGCTATTAAAACTCTCTGTACACAGGCAATGATGCACGATTAGGTGACTGTGTCACATATTCCTCGTCCCAAATCTATTAAGAAATAAATTTGGTGGGTCGTTATGGAGAAATTGGGAAACCACTGCCATGTTTGTGTCATGTTAATGGATGAGAGAACTGTCAAAATCTGTGGTACAGCCTATTTGAAATGACATCTGTCTCAAGATAATTCATTGTGAGACAACAATAAGCAAATAGATAATTGTGGAATGGCATCACCGGGATGTCGCTGTGTTGTTAAGTCTGACAATATCATGGAAAACACCACACAGTCCATGTATTTGGACTGATGCCTCTCAGGCCAATTAATTTGAGGCTAAACCATGACCCACTGCAGTTCCCCTGGTGCCACCACAGATCAGTGGCAGACATGCTCTGCACACATACATTAAACTGATGTTTTATTGATTAAATTTAATCGTTCAGTTGACCTTGTTATCTCCAGAGTGGTCTCCACGCTGGTTGATGTGGAAATCCAACACTGGAGTCCAAAACTGAAGGACACCCACTGGAGAGGGGGAGAACCTGCAAATACAAGCCTTGGATGGACATGAAGTTCCCATGAATCATCAGTACAAAAGTTGAGCAAGTGTGTTAGAGAACATTATTTTAAAAAACTTACAGAAAGGTCTCTGTAAGAAACAAAACCTTTTTGCAATAACTGCTAATGGAGAGTGGAAGATGAAACCTGACAACACATTCAGCAGGTAGAATCAGGTCATTTTGGATTCTGGGTCAGTTTTGGATGAATATCAAGCACTGTTTTTTTCCCCCAGTTGTTAAAATAAAGTGTTTTGAATTTGCTCCTGCTCTGTTTGGCCTCTTATCCATACCAATATTTATCCAGGACTTCCATACCTCCAGAACCGGCAGCTTCTCGTACTTTGGGCTGCAGCAAAACATGGTGCTAAAATGAGGTATAATAAACTTATCAGAGGTGTGGCGTGAGGGTAAAGAAATTTACCTGAAATAAATTCTGGACGCAGAGAGGGACTGATGAAAATTGCTATCTGAGTTGCATTATCTTTTTGGATCCAGCGTATTTGGAGCTTGACCTATAGATGGGTTTCCAAGTGATTTAAGGGATAGCAAACAAATCAGAATGACTGAGAGATGATGAGCTCAACACGAGAAGTTGTTTTTGTGCCTTAAACTACATGAATCACAAAAGAAATGGTTGCAAAAATGTTCATTATCCCAAGAAGGAATCCTCCCAGTTTGCTCAGAGAGCATAATTAGCTGTTAGCTCCAGTGATCTGGTCAGAACCACAGATTTTACGTGGTGCAAAGTGCTGGGAGGTTGGTGGATATTTTCCTCATATAGTGAGGAATAAAAGACCTGTTTAAAGGTATTAGACAGCTCACACTGTTACAGCATGTTTATGGCTGTTTATTGAATCGTGCAAACATTTGTCAGACTCTGTGATCAAAGCTATGGTGATCAGTCTGACATGCGCTAGAGTTTCAGGGTGACAGCAGTGGAAACTGTTTGGCTTTGGGTGGAAAATGCATCACAATGTTATGCTTGTAATTTTTTTAGAGAAAAATCAAATAGGTGTGAATAGTCTCTTTTTGTGATTGTGTGTGACGTAGAATTGAGTGAGTGAAGCTTTTATACACTGCAGTCATATCGAATATAAGTCTTAGCACTAACAGGGTGGGGGTGGGCAGCTGAGCTAACTATACTTAGATCAGCCACAACATTAAAACCACTGACAGGTGAAGTGAATAACACTGATCATCTTGTTACAATACAATGTTCTGCTGGGAAATCACGGGTCCTTCATTCATCTGGATGTCACTTTTGACACATAACACCCACCTAAACATTGTTGTAGACCAAGCACACCCCCCATGACAACAAGGGTCTCCCAGGATGCAAGCAGGATGACAAACCTACTACACCACCAAGCCTGCCCAGAAGTATCTCAAGGAACATGACAAAGAACCCAAGGTGTTGAAGCATCTGTGGGATGCACCAGAACAAGCCAGATCCACAGAGGCCCCATCCTGCGACCCACATGACCCAAAGAATCCACAGGACACTCTCAGAGGTCCTGTGTCCATACCCTGACAGGTCAGAGCTGTTTTGGGGACCTACACAATATTAGGCAGGTCCCACAGATGCTGGATCAGATTGGGATCTGGGGAGTTTGGAGGCCAGGTCAACACCTTGGGCTATTTGTCGTGTCCTTGGAGACATTTCTGAGGAGGCTTGGTGGCATAGTGGGTTTGTTGTCCTGCTGGAGGAGGTGGGTGGTAAGTGTCAAAGTAACATCCAGATGAATGAAGGACCCAAGGTTTCCCAGCAGAACATTGTATTGTAACAAGATGATCAATGTTATTCACTTCACCTGTCAATGGTTTTAATGTTGTGGCTGAGCGGTGGATGAGTAAGTTTCATTGCTACTACCTGCTGTTTCCCATTGGAATTGCAAGCATACAAAATCCACCACAAAAAACCTGTTTTTACTAAATACTGACAATGTCAATTAATTTGCTATCATGACATATAAATGGTTGGTTATTTGCAGGGTATCTTGGCCTGTGCTGCTTTGACTTATTGACCCCATCCAGGGTAAGATACATGCACATTTCTCTGACTATTCTTTTAAAACTCCCTGTTTTCATCAACCATTGTTCTTCTGTGGAGTGTTGAGATGATTATTTTATCTGGTGTAGTAGGCCCTGGCTTTGAGTATATAACTGATAGGCTGTGCTTCTTCCTAGGGCATGAAAGCTAACATCAGCCACACCTGTGAACCTGCAGCGAACACCCAGTTGACCCCTGCTGTAGCCTTGGTGCATATTTTTCACCAGACTCACTCTAAAACTTCCTATAAACAAAACTTTAAATGACACACACCATATTTACAGATAATGATGGAGATCCGGAGCCACTCGACGACCAGCGCAGAACAGTCCAGGCCCTGACACACACAGGAGGATGTAACAGTCATCAAGAAGCTGAGAGATGATGCTGAGCTGAGATAAGACAGAAGAAGAAGGATGTGAGAGAAAATGTATGGAGATCTGGGAGCTGGTGAATGAGTTTGGTTTAATTGTAATTCTGCTCTGTTTGCGTGTGCACACTATCATGAACACTTCATCACCCGCACCAATACCCCCAATATGTGCATGTGTGTTCACGCACACACAGCTACACAATCCTTACTGAAGACAAACATTCACATGCACGTGCAGTACAGCAACACACAATTATACAGTCCTCACAAACTACACACAACACATACACACACACAGTTCCAATAAAGGACACACACACTCTTCCACAACACACACACACACACACACAGACACACACCACATTCATTTCCCTTTCATTCAGCACAGGCACATATTGTGCTGCTGTAACACACACACACACACACACACACACACACCATTTGCAGAGCTTGCTCCTAGCTCTCCCCGCACACACACCCCTCCCCCTCTATCTCTGTCAGACACACACACACACAGTCACACAAACACACACGAGTACACGCACATTCCCTCCTACGCAGGCACACACACAGCCGCACACACACATTCCCTCTTTCCTCTCACACACTCACACACATGCACACATCTCGTACACCCCATCCCCCACTCTCTTTCACACACACACACACACACACATACACACGTACATGTCCTCTCTCTCTCTCTTCCTTGCTCACTCATTCACTCTCTCACTCTAACACACACACACACAGACACGCACACACACACATATGCACACATTAATACACACACATTCCCTCTCTTGCTTTGCTTCTCTCACTCACTCATACACACACAGAAACACACACACACGCCTGCGCAAACATTCACATTTGCACACACACAAACACATTCTGTCTCCTGCTTGCTCTCTCTCCCCTCCCTCCCTCTGTCTCTCTCTCTGTCTGTCTCTCTCTCAAACACACACACAGACAGACACACACACACACACTCTCTCTCTCTCTCTTTCCTGCCCTCTCTCCCCTTCTCTTTTTTCATCTCTCTGTCTCTCTCAGACACACATACACCCACAAGCACACCAATGCGCAAGCACACACACGGACACATGCGCACAAGCACACACAGACACACAAACACACAGACACACACACACACACCCATTTTCTCTCGCAGTCTTTCTCTCTATCCCTGTAACACACACACGCATATTTTCTCTCTCACTCGCTGCACACTCTCTCTCTCTCACACACACACACACATACAGTATACACACACACACACACATACACACCTCCCCCCTCTTCCACAGGCATCCTGGCTGCCACTCCTTCCCTAACAACCACACACACAAATGAAAGGATGCACAAACACATACACACACACACGCACATATACATAAACACTTATAAACAAACACATGCATACACGCACGCACACACACACCCTTTTAAACACACACCCCGCCCCTTTCGTTCAAACACACATCCTGCCTTTTCTTACAGTTGCACATAAACACACACACACACACAATCTCATTGCTAATCTACAAACTCAAAATGTGAAATAACACACATTTTTTCCTCACATACATTTTTCCACACACACACACACACGCTGGTCATCACCAACATTTGTGCGTCAATCTGTTTTTAAGTCACACAGATACATGAGGCGTTTCAAAGTATAGCCAAGATCAATTTATTTCAACCCACTCATACACCCTCAGGAATCTAATCAATAATAAATAAGTTTTTATACCAAAGTTCCAGAAAAACATAAAAGACTGTACATTATTTTGATTTAATATTTACAATGCACCAACCAACGCTCTCTCTGTGATTTAAACCACATTTAACATATGTTTTAACTTAATCACTTTGACCTTTAATGAAAAAATAAAACAGCAGGTCCTTGTTGACGTATTAGTCCTGCATCATATTCAATAAGCTAGTCAATGCTTAAGTTGTTTTTTCCCCTTTTAAGAAATAAAATAATGTGCAATGTGTAAACGCTCTGCCAATTTTTACATGTTGACGTTATGTCTAAAGACAGTCCAAATGGTTTACTCAGCATTTTAACTCAACGTCTCTGTAACATTTTCTTCTCCGTGGCTCAAGCTGGAATAAAACATTGCCAGTAAAAGCCAAACTCAAGATTACAGTGTTCTTACATATGACAATTTTGCGTTTTAAGTGTGCAGTCATTCATGAGTGAGAGAGTAAGGAACAAAGCTCAGAGCGCTGCACTTAGATCACAGAGGATATTTTGAAGCAGCAGGTTTTTGACTCAGTAGAAAGACATCTACAAGCTACACAAGATACTTTTGTATTTCTAAAAAAATGGCTGGACTTAGAGAACACAACAGGTTAGCAGCATGTTGAAGTAAACTTGCAATACTGTTAAACTGAAATGCCGTAAATGAACTGATATTGTTTATGATCAACTGCCTGCTTCTCAATTATGACTATAGGCTGTATTTAGTCTTTAACAAGAATAAACTTAGAATAAAAAATTTTTTGCATTTTTAACCATTTGTTGAACAAAACAAGCACCTGAAATATGTCAACTTGGGCTGTGGGAAGCTGTTTCACAATTTTCTGACATTTTATGGACAAAAATAACTGATAATAAATTATAATAATTCAACCGTACAACACCGCCCTGTCTTGTATCCCAGATATCAAGTGAGCACTGCCATCCATGTCTCAAACTATAAAAGCTCGAGAGAGGACGGTTTCCATTCTAAAAGAAAGACTTATTTTGAGACGCTGCAGGACTCTGTGATAAAAGGAAATACAAAACAAATTTTTCAGCCCACAGATTAAATCTAGCTTCAGTGTCTTGGTCTCTCTTGTGTGAACATTTTACCAAGGGGCCAAAAGTGTATCAGTCATCACGCAGATAACGCCACGTTTGCAGGATAGGGATTATCACCGCTTGACCACAAACTCCTAAGATAAAACGGCAAAATGACACTGAAACAATTCATAAGTAAATCAATACATTCACTCGGCCATCAGGCATAAAGAGGGTTAATCATACATTCACTCGGATGGGTCTGGCTGTTTCCTACTGTATGATCACTGCTTATAGACAGATGTGACAGCAACCTAATCCTCTCTTTGTGCTGTGAGCCATTTGTCTATAGCTAGCTCTTCCTCTCTTTCTTTACACCAGAGGTCAAAAGAGAGGGCACTTTGTGGTGTAACAAATTACATTTGTAAAGACGCACAAGTTTAAAAAAAGAGGGAAACAATCAATCAATAGCATATTTTAAAAAAAACAAGCATTTTGTTTGCCAGGAATGTAAAAACAGTGCTGCTTTTCACGATCTACAGGAAAACAGAAGAACAGAGGGCTATAATCTGAATCAGTTGGAACCAGTAACTACCCAGTTGTCCCATAAAGCTAATGTTCAGGCTCCAGACCAACAATAGCGCTGCATCAACGGCACGCAGTCTCACTCATTTCAATGAGACCGATGCATGACAGAAAAAAAATGCCACCATTATAACTCTCCACAGTAAAATGCTGCTACATCCTATTCCTGCGCATTATTATAAACAGTTGATTTTGTCTTTGATAAGCCTTTGAACTAATTTCAAACTGGACTTCCTCTTCTCCTGGAGCACCTGTAGCAACATATGCACACTTTTTTTTCCAACCCAATGTTATTTTTGGTCAAATTTGGCCCCTGTCTTTGACTGTTCTTGATCTGGGGCCAACCAGGCCAGCAAATCAACCAACTCATAACAGAGAACAGAGCCGGAAAATCCTTTTGGAAACAAAGAGAAAAAAAAGAAGATTTATGTGCTGTGTAGTCCAGCAGATAGTCATCATCAGAGAAGATGAAAAAGAACAAAATACACCGCCCAATCCATACACAGAACAGCAAATGCAACACATGTAATATTGCATTTACAGTATATCACATTTAAAAGTACTGCACTCCAACGCATCGTTATATATTTTGATGTACTTTCATTCTTCATTTGTGCATTCGTAACAGATGGAGTGAATGACTTTTGCACATGTACAGTAGCTCTTATTTTCTGAAAATTAATCTGGAAATTAATGATGGTGATTCAGATCAAACAACTGAATACATTTTATGTTTCTTTCCAGCAACAACATCCAGTTTTCAGAAGCCTGAAAACAGTTCAGAGTATAAACACTGGTTTATTTATCCTCCCAGTGCGCCTACCATCAGTTTATCAACCTACAACATGTAACAAGGCAAATATTAACTAAACAAAATCTATGGTCCCCTCCTCTCTTCCATCCACACCTTTGTCTGCTCTGTGCTCCACATTGTCATGGAGCTTACTGACTGTCTACAAAGGAATCAGTCCCATTCACAGTATCTTCTCTTTTTCTTGCCCTGACGCTTCATGCATCATTAAAGACAATCTGAGTCTATGGCTGACGCCAATTTAATTAGAACCGCAGCCTGAGTCAGACTGACAGAGTGGCATGTGATGGTCACTTTTGGTTCGTTTACATGATCAAAATTTAAACAAATCTACTACAGGTTCAGCTGCAGTAAATGTCGATTATTGCAGTGAAAGCTACAACTGTCCAGTGGCTGGATCACATAACAGACACAAATCCTGACTTCTCATCTGACTGTATCGCAAAGTCTTTTCATTATAATTTTCTTTTATCACTTGAGTTTGCAGACTTTTACTATTTACACTCCCTATTTACGTGCTCATGCATTTGCCCATGAGTTTGGACTATTGATGTT
Organism: Lates japonicus; assembly: GCA_033238685.1. Taxonomy (NCBI): domain Eukaryota; kingdom Metazoa; phylum Chordata; class Actinopteri; family Centropomidae; genus Lates; species Lates japonicus. Next base: position 18,969 of record BRZM01001437.1, read on the forward strand.
ACAACTGCACCACACTTGCTGCTCCTTAAACCCAGTTTTTACTTGGCTTCATTGCTAATAAAGTGCCCTAAAGGAAAAACACAACAAAAACACAGCATAAGTAGCGTTACTGGGGAAAATCAAGAAAGAAAAGAAGAAATTAATCTACGCAATAGCAACATGTAAACACTAGAGGGTGCTGTTACATTTTTTTTCCTTCATACACTGAACATCCCCAGGTGATAATCTATATGGAATGATTTGAAGCACAGTATTCAAAACTACACACATCAGATGGTGATGGTCTGAATTCAAATGTTCTCATTTTCATCAAAATGTGCCCCTCGTTGACGGCTTCCTCTGTGGATCCTGGCAGTGTATCTTAAATAATAACCTTAGCTGAATCAAAAGGAGTTAAGGCATGCACCAGGAAACTCATAAACGTGAGTTAGGTGTTAGGTTGTTGGAATTAATGTTAATCATGCTTTGATTCCGACACCAAAATAAGAAAGAAAGAAAGAAACTCTGTATCTTCTTACAATGCAAACAATACATATATAGATGTATTAGACTCATGAAATAAACTTGTTCCAGCAGTTGTTGTTGTTGTGATAAACATGGTTAGTGTATCTGTTTGAGAACTCTGTTTGTGTATAGGGGGCTTCATGCCCTAAAAATAACCCAACCCACTCATCTCCCTGTGTCAGTGGGGATCTGGGTCTCTCTGAAGTTCTTGCTCCACTCTTCTTTTACCCCCCCCCCCCCCCCTTCACCTTCTTACCTCTTCTTCCATTTCTAACCTTTTGTTTCCTCTCTCACCCACACACACTCCACACACTCTCCCTCTCATCTCCGGGCACTTCTTGTGCTCCTGGCTCGCCGCGTGGTCCCTGCCCGCTCCTTGGCTATCACCGTGGGCAGGCCTTGCAAGGTGGTGATGGCTGTCTTGGTCCAGTAGTCCACCTCTTTGAAGATGCGGTAAACCCAAAGCTTCAACTCGAACAGAATGGTCGGACCGTCTAACTGCCGGTTAAAAAAAAGGGGGGGGGGCATCGCCAAGTTCTGCCTTAATTACCATCCAAAACTTTTCACCATTACAGCAACACCTCAGATGACGTGCACCTTACCTCCAGTCCCTCCAAATCGGGTGTCAGGACCACTGTGCCGTCCACAGCTTTGAGGAGTTCTCCTGTGTTGATTAAGAGGAGCGAGAGCCTCTCCTTCACCATCCTCCTCTGAGCCTCGTACTCGCCCTTCATCCCGCCCCCAAGCTCCTCTTCCTCCTTGGCGATGGCCCTCTCCAGCAAGCTGCGGCACTGTAGCAGAGCCGAGTGGAGGCGCCAGAGCTTGTCCCTGGTGTCCAGCTGGGAGGAAGGAGGAGGGACGGACACCAGACGACCGTCAGCCACCGTAACTTCTGCAGTGAAACTCTCCTTTGTTCTCTTGAACAGGACAGAGGAAAAACAAAGAGGGTGGAAATTGAGAACATAAGTCAGATTTGGGAAAGAATTTGTGTTGAAAAGGAAGAGGAGGAGTTGGAAAGTGAAGTGCATAAGTGGGGGGGGGGGGGGGGGGGGGGGGAAAGAAGGTTTTTTTTGGGAAGGGGCAGGCCCGGGGGGCGTGGGGGGGGGGGGGGGGTTTAAAGAATGCTTTCTGTTAAGCACTAACCACACTGACGTCACCTTTGACAGCCATTTGGCACAATATTGAAGATCATTGTCTGTGGGGCAAAAAGGATTTTCTCATAATATGATAGGAATTTGTTCAGGCTCATTCACAGACACACTGTAGGAATAAAATAAAGGCTACCCATCAGAATAAAAGGTTTTCCTTTGAGGAGGAATTTGTGCTCAGCCTGATTCCATTAAGGTTTTATAAAGTCAACAAGTTAAAGGTTAAAATGAGCTCCTTAAAATAACTGAAGCACGGGGGGAAAGGAGGAGCAACACATGCAATACCATGCAACACTGGAAGAAAAAATGTGGTATGTCTTATGGTGTGTGATGTGCAGAGAGAAGACCAACACAGCACACCACACACTGACAGATTCACCGCCAACAACCAGAGTCTGGACTCTCAGAACTCCAAATCTCACAAGGTCAAATGCTCTTGTTTGTTGTGCTTCCATCTTCAGTCAGCTTGCTTCCTGATTGGCTATCGGTCCATATCACGTGACAATCCACAGTGCATGCTTGACTTGCCTCTGTGTCCCCCCCCCCCCTCACAACATTTCTGATCATAAATATTGAACATGTTTAACATTTACGATTTAAAATTGGCGTGGCGCCGATTGTCTTCAGAGCAGATCGGGGCAGGTAAAACCACTCTGAACACACCTCACACCACAGGATAATATGACAAGATCATCTTCAGAACCATCGGATAACCAGGTCTTCAGCTGCTGCTAACTCTAGCTACAGATTTACCATACAAGACACTAGAGTGGTATCAATTTTGTCATCTAACTTTACAAAGCACGAACATGAATAATCCTGTTTCCCAAAATGTCGGACTATTCCTTTAACATCGATATAAAATCCACACTGTAAATATCTACTTTTGTTAAACAGCATGTGCTTTCAGAGCTACATTCAGACAAATGCAACATTATGATCTGGCTGAGGATGTTGTCGGGCCACTTCACAGGCATAACTGTAGCTGGCATCAGCTTTAGTACCTGAGTGAGTTGTGAATCCCAGAGGCCTCTTTGTGACATTATACCGAGGCGTTAATGTTGCACCCTGTGTGCAAGCTAGTACCAGTGTGACAGAGTGGCCTAATGTGACCTGTATGGGGAGGGTGGCTGGGGGCGGAGGTTAATATTTACTGCTCAGTCTGCAGAGGAAATGTGATTCAGGCAGTTATGGATACCCTGGGAAGCAATAGTGTAGCCAGTAACAATATTCTCATGGATCACTGTGAATTGCGATAACGTGGTGAGCCCTGAAAATGATTTAAGAGCCATCAAAACAGATGCTGTAAATGAGTGTTTTCCCACCCAATGAATAGGCAAGGGACGGCCCGCCTGGAAAAAATAATACTCTGACTGAAAAATATTAAATCGGCATTTGATTCATGTGAGACTTGTGTGCCAGAGACTGAACTAAATCCTGTTTGAGAGACAGTTCCTTGCAGCCAAGAAGAGAACACACATGAATGTACATAAATTTCTGCATGACAGGTGAAGACACATCACTTCATGTTGTGTTCACTGGAATGCATCTTGTGCTGTAGCTCAAGGGTTATTGGAGCAACATTTCCAGGAAACTGTTCCCACAAAGTCAGTGATAAGTGTGCATTGAAAACGTGACATGGAGGGTAGAGGAAGGAAGGGTCAAAATCCTGGAGAGTTAAGTGGATGAAGTTATACTCCAGGCCGCTCCCTCGCTCCAAGCGAGACACATGAAAGGAATGATGAGGCGATGAACTGGCAGGAAACCAAGAAGTTTTAATAACCCGTAGCGCTCACACCTATAGGCAAAGACACGCAGGCTTGTGGAAGGAGAAAAAAAAAAGAGATGAAGGCTTCATACCCAGGCATTGATGAGCCGGTGCCAGAAAAACGCCCACCTCTGTCATTCCAACTGAGCTCCCCCCCCCCCAACCACCACCACTCAGCATTCCTACCCCCTGCTGTCCTAGACATCATTTCCACACTCTCCCTCCCTCTTATCTGGCTTTTGCACGCATCCCTTTATTCTTTCTTGCTCTCTCTCTCTTTCAAATTTTTGTCCATGTACTTCTTTCAAACACACACAGTCACATGCACACGCACACACACAAAGTTACAGGCAAGCATGCACAGGGGACACTCACAACACACACACTCACATTCATACAGAAAATCTATTAATTTTCCATTTAACCTTGGCCTATTTCTGTCTCACTCACTCACTCACTCTCTCTCTCTCATACACACACTCACTCTCTCTCACACACACATATATATATATATACATGGGCTACACCTCTATATATATATACATATATGTATACATGGGCTACACCTCTATATATATATATACATATATGTATACATGGGCTACACCTCTCTCAGTCTTCAGCTTTGAAATCATACTGTGATCTGCTGGCAGGTTGCAGCCAGTGGAGGAAAGACAAATAAACTCCTCTACTCACATAAAGTTCCAGTAAGATGGAGCACTCGTAGCGCAGCTGCTCGGCTATGGCTGTAGCCCGGGCCGCCGTGGTCCTGCTCAGATCCGAGCCGGTCATGCCTCTAGTCCGCCTGTCTGCCATTGGACCTCCGGCTGCTGCTGTTTCTCCCGGTGAAGACACAATAGACGCGCACTAGGAGCTGCAAGGCAACAGGCCGGTCCCCCCCCTTCTTCACTACTCCTCCTCCTCCTCCTCCTCCTCCTGACTCTAATATACCCTCGTGTGCGCGTGCTTCATCCCGACAACATCGGATTCCCGGTCATGGTTCACTTCAGCCTGCCCTTCCGTTCCCCCCTTTGCTGAGTTAATTGCAGCCAGAGCGCCTGCTCTTCTCTAAGGTTTCCGGTAAAACGAGTTTCCCAGTTTGTCTCGACCTTGTCTGCTTACTGTTAGTTACTTATGTTACACACTTGGTGGCCAACTCTCCGCCCTTTCCCCGGGGAACCTGATGCCAGGCAGGAGGAATTTAACGGGACAAGCGGGGGCGGGGAGCCACGGGAGAGGGGGGGAGGAGGGAGGAGGAGCTCATCAACTTATTCTGGAGGTGCTTATCTGATTTACTGGATGTGACAAAAGTGTCCAATAGATAGTCTAAATATAAGTAAGATGTCGCCGGGAGTATTTCAAACTGCTTCCGGATGTGCATGTGTCCCTTTTATGATAAAAAGAGGCACAGGAATGAACTGTAGGCTGGTGAAAAGTAACAAAGTACATTTACTCAAGTACAATTTGAAGTACTTCTGCCTTACTTGAGTTCAACTATTTCTTTTTTATGTTACTTTTTATGATCTGTTTATAAAATGTTACACAGTGTGATAGCTTCACATGGACCAACTACAGCACCAGACCTACAATTCCTGCATCATTAATATAACATTGACAGGAGAAATAATTTATTTTGCTAATATCTTTTAGTGTGATGCTGCTACACTATAAAACCTGCACCATACCATGTTGTAAACAAACTGCAAGATCCAAGAAAGGACTATTATGGTAATTTGACCTAACATACTCAGTTCATTAAAAGAACTATCTGCGTAATTAAGGTGTGTAATTCAGGGTAAATGTATAAATAACTACATAGTAAAGACCTTTATCCACAGCAGACGTTTTTACTTGAAGTAGCAGAAAAACCACAGGTGTAACTAACGGCATTAATGATGACTTTGCTCCGTCTAGACTGCCAGGAAGCGACACAGACTCACATAAATCAAGTGCAGCTGCTATAAATGTTGGGACATTCGTTATATCTGTGTTTGACAAGTCTGCATACCTCTCTGGACACATTTGGATTTTTGTTATGAAACTTTTCCTTAACAAATTAAAATAACTTTAATTATAACTTTATGACTTATAATGAGTTCATGATTTCCACAAGGTGATAATAATGATTTAGAGCATGTAAAAAGGTAAGGCGTTAGTTGGCTTACAGATATACAAGATACAAATAGTATAGTACAACACTGCTGCAGTAATAGTCACAACATTGGCAGGAATTAGGCAACAAATCTCTAGTGTATAACTGTTCAAATCATTATATCTACTTGGATGCATTAATAGTAACTTCACTGGTTACTCCATGTAACACCTATGTATGGACATTCAAAATATTTGTTATTAAAAGCATATTGAAATCAGGAGTCTGAGGATAGATTGTACGATATGATGTGGAGATATTAAGGCCCTTTGAGGCAAATTTGTGATCTATAATTTGGTGTTGTATATTTTAAACTTCTTGATGTTCTATCACGAACCTCTGAATGGATTGTTTACCAGTTATTTTTCTAATAAGAAAAGAAGCAAGAAACTATACATATAGAAACACATTAAAAACATATTCCACAATGAAAACTCTAACATTTTTGAAGTGAAAAGTAAATAGGCTACCACTCCTGCAGCAAACAGACATAGAAAAATCTACCTTTGTTCAAATATGTTCTGTTTATCTCTTGAAATAGGGGAAAAAACAACAACAAAGAAGAAAAGTTTGTGAAATACATAATAGCACTTTAACATTTAAGAAAAGTCGCTCGTTTTTTAATGTCTGTTTGCTACAGGGGTTGTATGTACTGTACCCAATGTGTGCATAAACAAATGCTGAACATAATGTGTAAATATCTGATGCTTTAACTTACTCTCTGGTAACCAAAAACCTCTGATGATGATGTTAAATCCTTTATACATGTAAAATATAATGAATTTTCATTACATATGGGCTATGGGTTCATGGATTAGTGTTATTAATAATTAAATTAGTCATCTGATTTGACCATTTATGACCAATCATTTATTTGATTTTGGCTTAGTTATTAATTAAATAATCTCAGAACCAGTGTCGAGCAAACTACTTGAAAGCATACCTTACAAATTATTTCATACTGGAACAAATGTGGTCCAAAGCTCCTTATAGAAAATAGTTCAAATTACTTTGTAAAAGAATAATAAAATCAACAATTTGTTGTATGAAATTTTAACAAAATATGATACAAAAAAATACTGCCCTGTTGCACATAAACCACATAAAGGTCAAATGTGTGGTGGTGGCTGCCAGACTGAATGCATTGCCTGGGCATGTCTTCACAGAGGCCAGGATGAGAGAAAAAAAAGGGGGCGGGTCTGGTCAAAGAGGGTTCAAATACAGTAGAGAAGCAATGGAATAGTAATGAAGCGATGGTAAAATAAAAATAAGAATCATTCGTTTCTTTTTTGGGTTGAAAACTGTAGTTTCAGAAGTTAACTACACAAAAAATGGCAAATACGCTCTGTAATAAGCTGACCTGGGTGTAGTACCGCGCCTGTGCTGCAGGTGGCGGTGCAGGCAGCCAGAATGTAAATACTGAGCCGCGGCTACAGGACGGCGGCTAACGCTAAGATACGTTTGAGAGGAAATGGGGCCTATTAAATATTTTCCGCTGTATCGTTTAAATAAATTAACCTGTCTACTATAAGATTCTAGACGCATAGGAGCAGTATTATCTCGCTTTCGTTTTGAGACCAAGCTAACTAGCTTAGCTTCCGTTCACTGTACAGGTATGAACTCTCTGGTTGGTTACGGAGTGTCCTCTGAATCTGACAGCGATGGAGATGTAAACACCGATGGAGCTGGGTAATTATTAACTTTAAAAACACTTTTTTACTAAATACAGATTGACAGGTAATGTAGCATAGGCTGTTAACTTATCTTTTTTCTGTCTTCAAGTTCTGTTGAGGAGGTGGGTGATGAGGCGACAGCTGTTAGAAAGACCCGCAACTTCCTGCTGGAGTCTGGTTCAGCTTCCAGTGATTCAGAACCAGAGGAAGAAGACCCAGAGCCTTCTCCACCATCACCACCACACCCCCTCACATCTGCAGCCTGCCAGCCCACCCTGCCTGCTCCCTCCCTGGGTTCACTCACCCATAATAAACTACCTCCTCCTCCTCTAAACGCCAGCTCTGACAGCAGCGTGTTTGCCAACCCTTTCAAAGCTCAAGCGGACCAGAAGCTCAGCGCCTTGCAGAAACACGTCCCCCTAACAATGCAGGCCAAACCCTCCCAGATAGGAGGTAAAAGGATGTGCGTGTCATACAGGAAAGACGGAAGGTGCAGGTTTGGGATCAAGTGCAAGTTCGCTCATGACAGTGACCTCCAGACCCCGGTCACTCCCACTGACTGTCATCCGCCTGTGAGCGATGAAGCACCGGTGTCAGAACATGTTGAGCCCCAGGCAGGCGGCGGCTCCTGTGGTGGTGCAGGATCTCAGAGCCTCACGGAGGAGGAGGAGTCGGCAGGGCAGCAGGTGAAGAAGAGGAGGGTTGGACTGAGTAACACCTTGATTCCTCCTAAACGTGCTATGAAGCAGTATGCCATGCACAGGGACAAAGAGCGGATCAACATGTCCTGATGGAGGGTTTCTGAGCTGTAACTACGCTCTCTTAACGCAATAGTATGTAGTGTGGAGTCTGTAGCATTGTCCGTTGTAGGATCAATTAAATACTCAGGCCTTGCTTTGAGTTTCCCTCATAATTATGCCCTTAAACTGTCAATGACAGACACACTGGATAAATGTTAAGATGTTTATTTACATCATATAAATGAACAGTTTGTGTTTTTGCGCTACCACACATCCTATATCACAGGTCAGAAAGGTGCCGATTTAGTATTGTCATATGTCTCTACAAAGCCTCACTTAGCAAATCACATTACACTTCAAAGGTTAATGGACAGATTTTGAGTTAATTTGTCTAATTCAGTGTCTGTGCTTGTTGTTATTTTAGGCTCATGTGGTATTTAAAACGTCCAAGGTCACCTGGTTGCCTTCAATGACCTAAGACTTTAGTGAGGAGTACATATATGGGTTATTATTCCTTCAGAGTAAACCAACAGCAAGCTACATAAATATAAGTGAAACAGGATGAATGACACTGCCAAAATCCTTAAAATATGCATATTTTGTGACTTTTTACAGGCCTGTGAAACACCCCTTTGTCTGTCCCTGCCTTTCCAGGTTTACTCTTTCTTTGTGAGTTCAGTGTTTCTTCTGTTTCATGTTTCTTTTAAACCCTATCAAGTGAATGTTTTACAGTAGATCTGGACAATAAATGAAAAAATGGCTGCCTACCCCCACACGTACTGAGGATGTTTATAGCTTTCTAGCGTGCGTTTTGTCTTTAATTCATTATATAAATTAATCTGATTTATCCCAAACCTGCCACACACACCTGGCATTTGATGTGCTGTATATTACTAAGAGGTATGCTATATTATTGCATAATAGCAACAGCTCTGCAACATAACCTCAGCATTGATACACACACACACACACACACACACTCACGTAAAAGGCTAGTTAAGTTTACAGGACTGTTATGTACAAAGGCAACAACACATACAGACACATACAGACACATACATATCTTTCCCTGATACAGATATTCTAAAAAACTACCAAATGTGACTATGAGTGAACAGTACATAATATATTGGTGATCCTACATTTATCTCAAACATTGCAATACAGTATACCAGGTCAGTGATGAACCTCTCTTGCTTGTGTCAAATAGTGTTACATGAGGGCCTGTTGCACATGTCTCAGTGCCATCAGCCAAAACCTCCCTTGTCCCGTCGCTCTACTGCTGCTCCCCAGCCTGCTGCAGGGAGTTGGCTGATGGAGAGGAGGATGCGAGCACCGGATTGTCCAGAATAAAGCTGTCCCCGTTGGTGGAGGCTGGATCCTGGGGCTGGGATCGGGACAGGAGAGGGGAATGAACAGGTCTGCAGGGTCTGAAGGATGGGAGGTCGCGAGGATGGGGACTACATCACCGGGACTGGCTGACAGGCTGGAAGGTCATTTGGAGGATTTGCGCCTGCCCCTGGCTCTGCTGCTGGGAGGAGTACGACTGAAGGGGCTGGAGCTGGGGTTGGTGCTGGGTCACCACCGAGCTGGAATGGAGGGTCAGTTGTTGGATTTGGGGCTGCTGTGGCTGCTGAGCGGCCTGCACAAACTGGACGGGCATCTGTAGCTGCAGGTGAGTCTGCTGCTGGTTGTCAGCCGGTGAGGGGGGGTCGATAGGGGACAGGGCAATCGTCACTGGCACCTGCATGGTATGGAGGCTCTGGTCTTGTCCCAGTAAAACCACCTGGTGACTCACTTGCTGGGTCACATGGCCCATCTGGGACACCTGAGCCACTTGCTGCCCATCCTGCCCTTCCTGGCTCAGCTGGTCCACCTGGCTGTCCTGGGCCCTACTTGGCTCACGCCCAAACCAGTGACCCCTGCTTGCATGGGGTTTCCTGGCAGCCCAGCAGGGGAGGCAGGGTTAGATGAGCTACATGCCAGCGCTCGGGCGAGAGCAAGGCACCTCCGGGTGACTCTGGCCTTATGAGCCACCACACAGTCCTTCTTCTCAACTTCTACCAAGAAAATGGAGCAGGAGAACTGATAGGTGGCGCTGCATCGTGTTTCTTCATGTGCCAAAGGAGACGCCGATCTACAGGTGAAGCCACAGATTTCACACCTGTTGGCGAAAGAAACAGAAAATGTCTTTAAGTGATTGAGAAACCAATAGAATGAATAAATGACCAAACAGTGGAAGTACTGACTGTAGGGGCTCCGTGTGGATCATGCGTGCACAGGTTATGGAGCTCTTGAAGGCACTTACACAGAACTCACACAGATGTAGTCCCTCTGGTCTAGAATCACAAATAAATAAAGACATGTTTCTCTGTATACTTTCATTTTTTAACTGCAAGAAATGTATCAGACATTGGTGATGGATGCGCTTCACCTGTGTGGTGTTTCTTTTGCATGACGCAGAAAGAAGCTGCTTCTAGAAGCAGAGCCTCCACAAGACGGTGAGGACATACATATTTCTTCTCTGAGCAAGTGCTGGTATTTTATATGGAGTTGAGCGATAAGACAGAAACAGAGCAGTGTACCAGCATCAATGTCGAATTAAAAAGTGGGCATGTGAGGTCAAACTGTCAATAACATGAAAACCGAATATCTGAACATTTTATGAACTTATTATTCAAACACCTTGATCCAAACATAATTGCTCTATGGATACTTTGACAGACCCCTTTTATTCCTGGAAACAATTAATCATCCCAAAGTCTATCCACACAGAAATTTAATCCATCAATTTTAATACACGACCTTTGACTTCAGGAAATGTGCACAATGTGTGAACATTTGTCACTATACTACAGTTTAGGATGTCAGTATCACCCCACGATATTGCGTAGAAACTAGCGGTCTTGATACTGTCGGACCTGTACACTAACAACAACAGATCTTCCAGGCAACTATAGTTTTGTTACAGCCACGGTGAGGAGCCAAGGGAAATGAGAACTACAGAGACCATCATCCTTATGTCACACGCCCTCTTCAAATCTACAACTTAAGCTGGTGTTGAAGGCTAGGTGAACAGAGTGGGAGAGAGAGAGATGAAGCCTTTGAAACTGTGGATGTCTACGCCTTTAGATCTGACGTGAAGCATTTTGTTTCAAGACGTTTGGGTGTTTGAGAGGGGAGAAGGTGACGGATAAACAAAAAATATGTGGAGACAAGCCACAGACTGGAGGTTACCTACAAGTCAGGGAATAAATTTACTGTGTTTTGCATTTTATTATCCAATCACAGTTTTTTTGCACTGTAAAATTAGAATTAAAAAAAATTTAACAGTCTTCATTTGCCTTTTTTTTACAATATCGCAACCATATTATTGACTTGTTACCAAAGTTTTATCATATTAGAGATTTTGATATCATTACATCCCTACTACAGCTGGATAAAAGATTGTAAAAACAGTCCAGTGGGATCCTGTGGTCGCTTGAGACAGACTCAGTAGCGAGATGAGCAAGGACTGTCCCGCGACTTCCTCCATTTCACAGCGTAGCTTATTATATTGCACTGGCGGCTTCTTTCATGGTGCACAACACGAATATTAAAATGACTGCACCTTCACATATCCACAGAGACTTGTAAGCAACCATGGCCTTAATTACGTCAGGCATCTAGTCACTTCTAATTTCCAATAGTGACAAGAGATATTATTGACTTCAGATTGAGGGGCTGATCAACTTTACCTTCTTGGCAGCCGGTGTTTTGTCGCTTTTTTCCGGCCGGCCCTCTCCTGACACACACAAAGGACAGAGAAAATTATGTAGCTGAGTTTCAACAAGCACCCAAAGCCATGTTCTATTATCCACTATGAAAATTTGTTGTTTGCTTTGTACCCACACACATGATGATAATGTAAATCTGTCCTGCTAATATCTGTGCTACTTCCTGGGTCCGTCTGTCCTCCACAATTTCTTCTTCTAGCTTACTTCCTCTTCCACGCCTCCACGCTGTCCAAACCTTCTATCTTTATCTCCGCTGACTTCTTTTCTTTTTTAGTGCCTTCTTCTTTTCTCCTTCTGTCTGGGAGGAGCTCATGCTTGTTTGGGGCATCCCTCAAGAAGAAAACAGAAGCATCCACTTACTAAACAAAAAAATAATATGGTGCCTAAACGCAGCTGACAAACACAGGTGCATCCCAACCCCTCCCACACACAAAACACACACACCTTTCACCCTTCGGTCGTAGCTCGATCATTTGTCACTCTAAAGGAACATCTTCGCCAGTGCGAGGCCCTCCCTCCTCTGCACCACTGAAAACAAAACAACAAAGGAATGAAACTGGCTTTTTACTTTTCTGCACGGGAGGCTGGCGGATGCACTTGATGACAGCATACCTCTGACTCTGTGGCTGGTAGTTGAGGTCATAGGGTCGTCCTCTGAAACAGAGGTTCTTCATCATCCAAGACTGGTTCAGCAACATCCACGCTTCCTTTTCTTTTTACTGGAGATAGCAAAAGTGTGAGAGACAGTGGTCAGGGAACACACAACCACCCGCCTCACTAGGACACACACTGTCACAACATACAAGGAGACAGATACAGACATATGACCTTGTAATATATGATAAACAGCCTCTCTCTCTCTAGTTATGCTTTTAAATGATGCTGATGTCCCACAGAGTCAGAACAAGGAAATATATTTCTGCCAAATCACAACAAAAAACATATTTTCTCAGTCACCTATCACAGAGGTGATATCTATTTATTCATTCAACCTTTATTTAATTCTCAGAGGTGCACTGCGTGGTAAATTCTCAATTTCAATAATGCAGATTACATTAGGAAGCAAAATGAAGAAAACAAACCCATATAAAGAATAAAAGACAATAATCGCATAGATAAGGCTCAATTAATATCAGTTAAAACAGTAATATCATCAATTATAATAGCTACAAGTTGAGACGGGACGTTTGTGATCAAGGTTTGAAAAATGATTATAAGATATCAGGAGAGTTAATTATATTATGGTGTGTTACAGATGGAGCATTAAAGCAAAATTACATCATCTGCATAGCTAGGTTTTTCTTTTAACCACATATTACGCCATTTTGCAAATAAATACATCTTCAGCACTAAGTAAAACATTTAACCTGAGTTTAATATAATTTTACATTTTGTTTCTTATTGTTCAATTCTCCCTCCATTGCTGCAGGACAATCATATTGCAGAAAGACATCAAGACAAAGGCAACTAAAGCAAATTTGTACAGTAGGGAAAAGTATAAATACATAAACCAAGCATTTATTTATTTGACGAATATTAGAAACAAGAGGAGGTTTGCAACCAGATATTTAACTCAAAAAGTCAGCACTGATCCCATTAGTCAGACTGAAAATCCATGATCACGACCAATCCATATACTCACAGATACAGATGTCGCTGATGGTTTTTTTTTACAGAATAAGCAACCAGAGAACTCAATTTGATTTGTGAATCACAGGCTGAACCACAGCAGCTCACTGTCAACAGAAAGTCACTCCTGCTGGATTCTCCTCCATCCCAGGTTCAGTCTTACACACTGGCTTAGTAGAGCTATGGCTGGGTTCTGCTTGCATTGGGGCTGGCACGGGTCTGAGCTGGGGCGCCTGAGGGAAGAGCTGGAGTGAGGAAGAAGCATTATCAACGACTGTTTGCCATCAAGTGTGGTATAAAGATCAGCCACCATCTCTGTTTATAACATACAACATATAAGCAGACTGAGTTAAATTTAGTTAGGAGCCATTTTTCTTTATCATTCGAGCACTAAAGGTTTTGGGTCCTCCGTTGAGCTGCTGCACAAAGAAGGAAAAAGCACTGAGATCTGACATTTTTCTACCTGCATTACATTCAACCTATTTCTGACGACGCAACTCATTCAAAAGTTGTGGCACTAAATAAATTATGACAAGTTTTTTGAAGCCAGGTAAGTTTCCACTCACCCTCCCATGCAGAAGTCAGCAGAAAGGGGACTTTAGCTTTCCTGAAGGCGTGCTTTTGACAGTGAACCGACCCCACCGACATAAACACACATGTTAAGGTACATCATAAACAAATGTAAACTGTTGTCAGAAATTCAAACCCACTCAGGCCTTGAAGGCCGTCACCTGCGACCCCCCCTCCAGCCCTTCCGCGCCGAACCCGTGAACTGGAATTTTCTTCCGCCTGAGTTGGAAACTTTCTCCGCTTGGTCGCACTGTCCGGCTCGGTTCGTCCTCGTCGTCGTCGTCGCTCTGGTGTCCTTCAGCCAGGCCGGTACTGCCCGCCGACCCACAATCAAACCCGTCCAGTTCGCGGCCCGACGCAGCTCCGTTAACGTCCGTCGCATCGGCGGAGACGCCGGACCGGCGGCCCGCTCCCTGCTCCCGAGCCCTCCGTGGCGTGTAACGGTCGTACTGGGGGCCGGGGTTCGATCTGCGGCCTTGTCCTCCGCCGGTTCTTCGCCTTTATTTACATTCCCGGTTCGGTCGCCGACCGGTTCCATCACCGTGAAGACACTTCAGCCTACCTCAAATTCGCTTTAAGTCAAGTAGGTTTACTTGCAATTAGAGGAAAACGGACCGTCTGGTTTAAAGAGACGTTTTGATTGCAGGCGGCCTTTATCCAACAGTGTGACATTTTCAGAGTGCTAGAGTTCGTCGTCGCAAATTAAATGCATATATTTATTGATTAGAAATTGAAAACTTTTCTTAATTATCTATTCATTAATAAACCGATATAATTTTAAAGAAGCAGACACTATTTTCGCGTTCTTAAAGCTACAGTAAACCTACTTATTTGCCCTGGCCTGAGCGCAACCATTTTGTGCGCTTTGTTGCGTCTCCTTTAAGCCAAATATAAAACTGAGGTTACATTCACGAGCGGCGACGTATCAGCAGCCAGGCGTAATCATCTGATTTTCCGTTTCCTTTTGCATCGAGTGGGACCCTAGCTGCATTGTTTATAAATCTGCAAAGACAGTAGCGGCCGTGCAAAAGCAGCGCGTATACGGGTGGAAGCCGGAGCATCATGGGAAACAAGTGAAAGTCAGATCTACAGCGCTTTTTGAGATTCGTTTTCGATGTTTTCCCTTTTTGTCGTACAGACCGCTTTATGACAAAAGAGAAATAGAGCAGTCATTTTATGCAGAATAAATAACATTAAGAATGAAAATATGGGAAAATGTTGCATATTCGAATTTGTCCTGCCACATATAATCAATATGCAATTAATAAATGATATTTTACCCAATATTCGTGACTGTGTGGTAAATGCCTTCTCTGCACGTGTTGCATTTTACATTTTAACCTCAATATAAATATTACATGTGGCTGATATTTCCTGCCATACCTGCACCGATGGCCGTGGAGCCAATACGGCTGCCACTGAAAACCCGCTCTGTCTGGCTCGACCAGTAACTCTGGGCAGGCTGCCTGATGAAGGGCGTCAGCCACCAGATGGCAACATTATCCTGAATTACACACCTACCAGCAGGTTTCCAACCAGGTTTTCCTGACATTCAGAGGATAAAGGAGGTGGTGTGTGGTGATGTTTTCATTACGGCAGTGTGTTGAGATAGTATTCTGCGAAATAAATTCACTTTTCCGTAGCCTGGCAGATTCTCTGTGAAGCTTTTACTAATCATACACTTATCATGAACACAGCTCTCTTGGGTAAACCACTTGCGGGGTTTGGAGCAATAGTTTTAAAAAATAAGGTTTTTACAATAGTAAATCATAGGCTACCAGGGCTAGAATAATTGATATTGAACCAATATTTTGTTCTTTTTAACGCGAATAATGTTCTGTTACATATGTGGAGTTGTAAGGATTTAAGAGATGAATGCACCTTTAATGAGACACCTCTAAAGATTTACCACCATATAGTTTGCCAAACATTAAGCATGTCTTTTCAAATTCTCTTAACTTTATTTTAACTTTGCTGGTGACTAATTAATAACTAAGAATGTATGTTTAAATGTTGTGTGAATTCTGTCCACAGATAGATCACCACGCACATGCACACAGCAGCAGCAGAGTGATCATGTGCCCAAAACATAATTGATAAAATATTGATACTTTAGGTATCAGTCTGCTTTTTTCACCATAAAACAGGAGACCAATGAACTGAAAGATGAGATGACACTGCTAAAACCCCATGTACCTGTTGATTGCCCCTCTAGCACATATTGTACTCCACGGCTTAGGGCTACTTATGTTCTTAAAATCCTTCCTGAACTCTCGCTTGGGGCACAACATGTTTCTAGAGTAAAGTTGACCGCCACAGAGAGGTTTTATGAAACATTCTCCCAACACTGCGCTGGTTCTCTCTCTCCACCATGACATCGCTGCTTAATAATAATAGCTGATGTATGAGGTCAGGATGGGTTTCCATTCACAGAGGTCGACTCAGAGTCCTCTGAACCTTTCAACAAACTTCTGACCCGGTTACGAGGTTTAATTCCAAAACTAAGTTAACATGGTTGTAACATAACAGACAAATGAATTACACATCATTGTATCCTTTTGAAAATGCTTTTCTTTATTTATCTACTATCACTATAAATACAACAATGCCAAACAAGCTTTTCTTTTTTTTTAACCTCTCGATAGAAAAAAAGTCTGGATATCATAAAGGAGTGGCAAAGGGCAATATCTTGGCAATAAGGGCACACTAGGAAGAGTTTAAATGGTAAATAACTATGTTAAACTAGGCATATGTAGCTCCACACCACTGACACAAGGAGCAGGAGGATTCAAGAATCCTGCTGCTGTGGTGGGTGAAATGCAGGCAAAGAAAGTAAAGCAGGTGTTTTGAGTGGAGGCACAACTGTCCGCGAGGTTGCTAAATCACACTAGCCTTTAATAGCTCGGGTTAAACTGCTGCAAAACCAGCAGCCCATCAGTATCGTCACACTTCAATCGCCGCTTTTAGTCTGGGCTGATACGATAGCTAAGAAAGAGAAGGCCCTAGTCTCACCATAACACCAAATCTGGGTCAAAATAGCAAACATAATATAACTCATCACAAAAAAAACATTTACCTTTGAATGTTTAAAACTATTGGACACTTTTGGCAAAGAAAAAACACAGTTGTTACCTGACTTTTATCCCAAATAAAATAAAGAAAGAAATAAGTTTAATGTTATTATGCCTTTCTTTCACTTCATACACACAACACTGTGAATGCATATATTAAATATATCCTGACTAATCATCATACAAGAAAAATAATAAAAGCAGTTAACAGCAGTTTGTTTTTCTGGGTGAAATCCAGTCTCAGAGGGTGAGAGATGGAGCAAAATGTAGCAGAAGATGAAACAAAT
This sequence comes from Lates japonicus, assembly GCA_033238685.1. Taxonomy (NCBI): domain Eukaryota; kingdom Metazoa; phylum Chordata; class Actinopteri; family Centropomidae; genus Lates; species Lates japonicus. The sequence goes on from BRZM01001437.1 coordinate 36,287, forward strand.
ATGTGGATAATCAATTTTTTTTTTCTTGATCAATAACTTACTTCATACCATCTCTTACACAACTTAAAATCCAGCCATCACTGAAGTCAAACTCACATTACTTTGTGTATAAAAATCCATGTTGATAGAAACAAGTAAAAATAAAATCCTCAAACACAGTCTGGTTTACAAATACAAGCTGGGTATACATATATGTGTTTTGCATGTTCTAAAATAAAGATGGCGTTGTGGAGTGTCACTTCATGATCAGCAGTTGCTTGCATACATTATGTTTGTGTGTTGTACAATACATGTATAGCTACTGTATGTTTCAGCATGAGGTATTGCTCCAGTTTTTCCCAGTTCACTTTACACTTTTTACACTTGTCAACACACTGCAGAGTTTTTAAAAGTGCCTACTAAACATTCATAAGCGGTTGTTGTGTTTTATGCTTTATCAGACAAAGTAAAAAAAAAAAAGGCAACCAGTCCAGTTCACACGACATCCATGCTTCAGTATTTAATATCTCTTCATCTGAAAGTGTCTTCGCCTTCATAAATATGTTTTATGCACCCGTCAAGCACAGTTTTTGGAGGACAAGAAATAAAGAGGAGACAACATAAGGAGTAGCATTGCAGGATTAAGCTCAGAGAGGAGACTACAGAGAGAGGTAGTTTTGTCACATCTGACTGCAGAGACTGAAAACTACTTGTCTCACCAAATACAGTAATACCACAATCTGGTTAATTAGGAACGAAGAGACTCCGTGCTGGCGCACAGATGGAAGTCTTCTTTGTGCCAAACATTAATGGGCTTAGCTTATGATGAGAGGCACAGTGAAAAGCGTGATATGCAGATGTAAGGCCCAGAGAAGTTTTCTAATGTCATGATCAAGTATATAGCTAAGTTTTTGGTTAGCACTGGCAATGCAGGAGTTACACTTTGAGACAAGAGTGCTCCAGTCCATAGAAAAAATGTCTCTATTTCTGTCCATATTTCTGTTCACCTTTCAAGAGTCAAACAACAAAAAACCAAACCAATAATAAAAACAACATACATAAATGAGAAAAAACATCTAATATCTGTTCAGTCTTAGTTCCCTGCCAGCGCAGTTTCAGGAGGAGGAAACAGTCATGTACATGATGTCACTTTCAATAAAGGCTTGTAGATGAACCATGGAACATCATCGAAAAAGCTTTCCAGTTCTCTATCATTTATTCACAATAATATTAGTGAGTTGGCTACTTTTTCTTCAAACAAACAAAACTAAGTATACTGTACGCTTTCCCAAAGGCTGGCAGCAGAAACATGAAAACAAGCAAACTAATTATAGGCAAAACAACACTTAGAACCTTCATTTAAAGCAAACCAAATAAACAACAATTAAATAAACCAAAAGTACCAACAGGTGCCTAGCATACATATTCAACTGTGCGATGGACGACAGCATCACCCACAGCAAGTAGAATTGGCTAGAATACTATATGATAATGAAGAAAACCAAAACCATTAGCATATCCAAAACAGCTGTCTGCAGTGGTATCCTCATATTTGTCAGTAGTTCCTGTTGTACTTTACCTGTCAATTGACTTTTCTCCCTCCCTCTGCCCACAAGCAATACCCTTTTGAATTTTTAGACATAGTAAAGGTTCATCATTCCTGCTTCCAGAAAAACAAATACTACCCCAGAATAAAAGAGAGATCTGTAGAGAATAAAATCTAAATATGACCTCTTCATAAATATTGAATGTACCTTCAGTGTAGCAACAAGGTGGGTGAGGGTCAGAGATTAAGGGAGTTATTGTTTTTGTGTGTTGCTTCATTGTCTTCATGTGTGTGATAATATTCAGAAAACAAACCTGCTGATGCCATTATTTGTCGCAGGTCCAGGACATACTGAGGCCAGCAGGTGACAGATACGTAGATGTCAGGATTGTCATTTTTATCACAGTCTGTGTCCTGAACAATTGCTTCAACGACGTTCCTTCTGCTCTCGCAGGTTGTCTGGCGAGTTCATGAGATGCTTCACGTGATTTTGAGACAGGTGCAGTCGTTCAGTCACGGGCAGGATCTGGTCTGATGCCTCGGGATCAGTATGTCTGGTAGACATCATGGATGGGCAGCTGGAAGGCTGTGGCGGGGAAGGCCTGCGGCACGGCGTAGCCAGTGTAACCTCCGTACGCCGCAGCCGCCACCGCTGCATTCTTCTGCAGAGCGGCCAGAGCTGCCGTGTTGGCAGCGTAGTTTGTGATGGGGACGTATCCGGCTCCGTACAGGCCGCTGGCTGCTGGGATACGCTGATCGCTAGGGCCAGTGTAGATCGGGATGATTGGACGACCCTGGAAAACAAGAAGGGATACAGTGAATGAGAAGATTTCTAAAAGACATCCTCAATATCTGAATGAATTTAAAAATCATACTAATGTAAAGAAAAATCATTCTTGTCATAGTCTATGATAGGAACATTTTTGGTTTTTGAGGGTTATTGGTAAGTAAGTTGAAGTAGCCAATAATTTCTGTTGGTTATAACATTTTACCCAACAGCTTAAAAAGCATTAAAACACTGAACACAGGCATCTTCACAGGTCATCAGACAGGTTTAAATATTCCTTTAACAATGTTGTTTAAAAGGAACAACATGGTGAATGCAGCAAAAATATCTTTTATGACTGTCTAATGCACTGTGAAATGTTTCCACGCACAATAACCTTTTAATTATCTTCAGTTTCACTTCCTAATATGTGGCTTAAATACTCACTGTTGGGCTGTATGCTGTTGCCATGGTCTCTTATCTTACAAACTTGTTGGTGAGTAAAATATTAAGTATGTGGTATGTAAAATATTAGATATAATATATAATAAGAAATTAAACTCAACAGAATTAAAAGACCCATATTTCTATGAATCCAGAATCAAAGACTGTTCTCTGGTTTTGCTGCATAATTTTTTATATTTTTTTAAACAAAAAGATATTCAGAAGTGCAATGGAAGTGATCTGGTGTAAAATCTGATCGATAAATACTATGCACACCTGGAAAGGTGGAGGGGTAGAGACTGCAGGTAAGACGGTGGCAGCAGCAGCAGCAGTGGCGGTGGTGTGTTCAGGGTGTTGCATGGCCAGAGGGTTGATGAGGTGCTCCACCGTGTGCACCTTCCCCTCTTCCATCAGCTTGGCTGCGGGAGCCGCACTGAACACTGGGTACTGCCCGCCCAGAGTTGGCAACGCCACTGCACATAGACAGAACACGAGAATGAGAGCTTGGATAACAGACTGGACAACAGAGAACAGCAAGAGATGGTTGATGTGTTTGTATTAAAAATGCAGTATAAAAAGAGGAGGAGACAGACACCCATGAAACAGACATACCCAGATCTGAAGGTAAACTATGAGAGAGGTGAGGAAAACGAAGGCAGTGAAGGATAAACAAGAGAGAGAGAGAGAGAGAGAGAGAGAGAGAGAGAGAGAGAGAGAGAGAGAGAGAGAGAGTTACAAGGATATAATGAAAGGAAAAAATAATAAGTTGCACAAGTTGGCGCTGGAGTGTGATTCGGATTATGTTGGTGCTCAACTGTGGATTAACCCCAATGTTTCAACACACACACACATACACACTCACACACACACAGAGAGAGAGAGAGTGAACACAACGTCAGTCATTGTTTCAGATGGACAAAAGTCTTCTCAATCTCGTGGTGATCCTCTGATTCCACACAGACCAGGACTGAGACTGAGCTCCCGACTGGGTTCAAATCGTTGCAGAGGGAGCATCAAAAAAGACCACTTTATAAAACCTCTAAAACCTCTGATCATAGATACACATATTTGTCATAATAATGGAAAACTGATGTAACTAATGTTGAAAAACAGCCAGCTGGTAGGGGCTCACTAACTTCTTTGTGTTTAGTACGACAGAAGAATAATACCAGTGTGTGCATTTTATTTTGCATTTCTATCAGTTGTTGTTGCCCTGCCCTCATGTGAGTTTTGATTCCTCCTCATTCTTGTCAGTGCAATGTGTTGCATTTCCTTCTACCTACTGTCCAGAAAGGAGGAGGAAACAAAGACTAAACAGCCTGCCAGGAAAGTAGTCTTTTTCCAAACGAGCCACCTTTGGCAACTCTTTGTTGCCAAGACTTCTTGTTTAGCTGGAAGAGCAAATCTACGTTTCTACTACAATTACAGTTACTAGAATTACAATTAATACTTAGGTAGATGCCAAAAAAACATAATGAGGCGCTAAACAAGTCTACACATAACACTGGTATTATCCTGTAAGTGATCAGATGAGGAGTTAGAGAGATCTTTTAGTTTGGCATTTAATTTCTGTTCCAGACTGAAACGGAAAACTCAACATGTTTTTGAGCTGAATATTATTAAAAGAAAAAGATATAGTGTACTGTCAACCAAGCCAGTCAAAAGCTGGAATTGAGCATTTGTAAAGGAGATTGTGTGGAGCACTGGTCCCCACATAACTACAACCGTGTTCAGACAGACAGCAGCACTGCATTAAAAAAAACGTGGCTGCCTCATTCATTTCATTGAGGCCACAAGAAGAAATACAAAATGTTGTCCCGGAACAATAATTGATTTATTCAAGCAAGGAAATGTGTAGATTATCTGGTCATAGTCATTACTGGGGATAAATGACCAAGGTGACTGCTATTTTAAACTTGAGCAGTGTTTTGGCATCTGATAGCCTTTAAACAAATGTATTACTGCTCTTCCTGGATCATATTTATCTTAATACAATGCTGTGTTTTCAGTCTGAACCGCAAATTTCGATATCAGGAGGGAAAGAATGAGGAACAACACATAGCGGTTACTTTCGTCATGCTAGAAAGGGAGATACATTTAGAGTCATTATTTTAATGAAGAGAAAGGAAGTCCTTTTTGCACATAACCATTCAGCAAACAATTATTTACAAAGAGTTCCTCAACCAAGGAACTGGAGACAGACAGAGATTATGAGCTGGAAGGTTTAGTAAAGGCTTTAAGGTGGGCGAGGACATGGATGGACATATCTATTCAATTGACTTAAGCTAGGTTTGATGCTAACTGGGTTGACGGAGGCAGCGAGCTCCAGACTGGGCATCAGCTCATAGGCTTTTCGGGCTGCTTGGTCTTGCCCCTCGGCAGCGTCAGGATGCCACGACCGCAGAGTAACCCCCAGGTACATGACCCCCGCTGCCCAGGGTACGGTTACCCAGCACCCACCACCGCAGACAGTACCTGCTTAAAATACACCAGTAATATGATGACAGGGGTTGTGGTTTAGGACTTGGGGCAGCAGGGCAACTTGGCGCTGAAAGTTGTAACATTTAACGATGAGGTTAGAACTTTGAAAGCTCCTCTTGAGATATCAGGACCTGAGTAGCAAGGAGAGCTCGTTTAGTTCTCTAATCAAGGAACAATGTGCTCATAAACTGGAGTAATTTCGCTGCAATATCTGGAGCTCAGGGCGTTTGTTATTTTGGAGTCCTGGTTATGCAAGCTCATGGCACTGTGAAATGGTACTCCAAGACGTTTATAGCTATGTGATGATCTCTGCACAACCCAGCATGAAATGGGAGGTGGAGTGAGCAGCAGGAAAAGGATGGTGTTAGAAAAATTTTAGTTTGTCAAATAAGAAAGTCGTTGTTCATTGAAGAAGGAAGAGAAATAAGGATGTGAGAGATTTCATTGTTCTGTATCATTGGGGATCCTTTGAGAGAAAACCAAAACACAATGATTAAGTTGAAAGTCAAATAGATTGTCCTGCTACCACCCAAAGACCATATTAATCAATCAAAGGTACGATTACATTCATTGGTCCATCACCTGTTCTGCTCTTTGTCTTTTAACAACACATCTTGATTTTAAGCCACAAAAACCCTCATCAAGTTAGGGATTTAAAAACAAAACTTTCGTCAAACAAAACTCTAGTCATCACAGATTAAATCATTACAATCTAATCATCGAATCATAGCTCCTTATTGCATCTGTTGGATGTCATTTGAGATCTTTTTAGCAAAGACATCTTGGAAGAGTTTCTGCTGGACCCCAAGAACAGCCAAGCTCAGAGAACACTGTGGCTTTTGCCGTATTGACACTGGAACAAAAGCAAAAGATAACTCTAACCTTTGACGAAGTAGTCCCCTGTTGGTCCGACAGGTGTTGTAGGGATACTGTAGTAAGCAAGTGCAAAGGATCACACTGGTACACGAGTTCTGCTGAGTCGCCTGAGTGGCGGAAACTCCCTTCTAGGCCTTCTGACGTGAGTACTGCTCCTTATCGGTACTGGTTTCATGAAGGCCACCTCAATGCAGGACCCTTCCACCTCTGTGCCATTGAGGTGGTCCATAATAGACCTATGCTCCTCCCGGAGGTAAAGTATTTAGTCACGATTTTCACTCGTCGATTACATCCAGGGTCCACTGGCTGAACACCCAGAGACAGAGGCGAGTCTTTGTTTGATGTACTTAAAAGGATAACAACCTCTCCCTCGATCAGTCATCTACTCACCCGCTTAATCGTCTCTTCGCTGGTCTCCATCATCAGGATTCCTTGGACGTAGAGGATCTTCACCACCCATCACGCCTTCGCCCACATCAACTTCTGGCTCGGCCCAGTCCACTGCGATCTGGTGACCCCACAGCTGAATGCGTCCAGGCATCAGCTTCCTGCGTAGCCATGGCAGTCGCACTACATGTGACTCATACTCTGGCAAAAGGCAAAAGCCACGGTTCTTCATCTTGTTCGCAGCGCTGGCATAAACCATCACGCCTAGTACACCTTCTGTCACCTTAGACACCTCCTCCAGAATCTCCTCACGCTTGGCGGGGAATGCCGCGAAAAAGATCGCAGTTGGTCCACTGAGGAGCAGACCCCAGTAGCCGCCTCGGCCGCACCTCATAGTTGCTGAGCTCCGCACAGCACGCTTTGGCCTCGCGGTTTTGTGCGCACATCATGTCGCGTACCTCGGTTCTTCTCCTGGCCAAAGTCCATCATCAGCCGCATCTCATGATGCGCCCCACGGACTCAAACACAGGGACCAGCTCATCCTCATAAACGGCCCCGGTGGGATTTTTGCCCACAAAGATTTCACATCCCCTGCGGAGGAGATGGATCATCTAGCTAGGTGACCATATTTACGCTGACCGCTTTCCTGACCATACTGTAGCCGGTGCGCCTCCATCAGGGCCACCAGCGAAAGCCCGCTAGAGCACCCGCAACACCTCCTCAGAATGTTGATCTGTCCATGGAGAGAGTGGAGGCACCAGAGGAGGGCTTGGAGGGGCAGCTATTGCTCATGGTCGCAGGAGGAAGCAGACTCGGCTGTCATTCTGTCAAACCATCCAATCAGATCTTGGGCCTGAGGAGGACAAAGAAAGATAAGTTTCTATCAAACTGTGTCAAGCAGGGAAGAGGGTTAATGCCTGAAAGTTACGAATCAACAAAATGCTGTAAGATGGCTGTTGTGATTATATATTTGCAGGAGCGATCACATGCAAGATTACCCACCTAACAAAAACTAACTAGAGACGAATGTGACCTGGACAGAACAGTGAAAATACAGCATCTATAAATCCTCGCACCTTCCCTTATCAGTGGTTTTACAACGTTGTTTTGTTGAGTTTGTCAGATCCTCGCTTGGTCTCTTAATCCTATCAGAGAGAATGAAGGCTGTAAACCTGAAAACTCCAGCTCAAGGTTCACCGGAACACTGTCACATGCTCGTTATGTGTTGAGTTAAGCTACACGAGTGGTTTTGTGTAAAATATGACTCCACACTGTGACGAAAAGCTGTGCACACACTTGTCTTACACACACACTCACCACGAGATATGCTGGACTTCAACCTCCTTATCAATATGAATGCTGGCAGTGTGTGGGTGCAGCTTTTTCTGTGTGTGTTTGTGTGTGTTCTTCATTTCATTAAGAGCTGCAGCCTCTATAAGATAGTGTAGAGAACAATCAGAAATCACTTCCCAAGCATAACCTCTTTATTCTGTTATTTTCCAACACTGCCAGCAGCATTCAGAACTGAAAATCCACAGCATCTTAAATCCCCAAATCTCCACACTATGCACACAACATTAGCTAAACAAATGCAGCCCCACAGCAAACTTTATTTATGGACTAAATGTCAGCAAGCAAATAGGCCAAATAAAAAAACAAAAACAACAACCTCTTTGCTAGTTAGGCAAGCCGACGAAAAATGCCAAAATATAAGACTGTCAATTGATGAGATAGGTGAGCAGTCAAATAGCTGTAAACACTACAAAGCTGAGCGCAACCATGGAACACACTATTTGACCTGGACCCAATATCTCACCTCCCAGCACACACACTCCGTTCACTTGCCCAGTCCAAGGTTGAGGGCTTAGAATTACCTGCACAACAGTTCACACCTTTCAACAAGAACCAAAAAAGATGCAAAATGCCGATTGACAGAATAAAAATGATGCTTTCAATAGACGCAGATAACATGTTACATTTAAATACATATGCATGGTTGAAATAAACGATCATTTTAATTTATTTACATGGTACAGTGTGAATTGAAGACAATAATGTCAAAACATGGATAACTAACAGTGGGAAACACAGAGAGATGTTTCCTCCTTCTGCCTTAGGTTCCTAATGACACAGGTCAGATGACATAAGATTACTGCATAAAATACTGTTTTAGAAAAAGTTTAGTATGAAGAGATGCATTTTTGACCCTCCTCAGCAAGGATGTAGTTCCTTTCCTGCACAAAAAAAAACATCACTCAAGGTTTTCCTCTAGTAGCTAAGATTAAAACAGCTTTTGAACACTGTTTCTAGTGCTTCCTCTCCGCCTGTACAGGCTCGGTGCACCCTCCCTCTGTTCCTTCTACCGTGAAGTACCACATGACTCATCTCTATCGGCCTTATCTTGCCAGACTAATGACAAAGGGAGGACAATATTCACTTTGGGAGTTCTGCTCACGATAAAAAGAAGGCGTGACACTACGAGGTCAACACTTTGCATGTAACATTAATTGCAGTCAAGCTGAGGCCCCTTTTCTGGATATTTCGTGTGTGTGTCAAAAAATATGATATACTCAAAGCTCAGCTCAGCATGGGTAACCAACTTCCTGCTTTTTGACAACTTGGAAATATTCCCAACTTCCTCAGTGCTGACTAATTTTGTGCTGAGGTCTTCCTTCTGAGGAGAGATCAGGAAATCAATGGCAATCAGTGTGTCAGAAGGAAGGAAACTCAACTGTTCTTTGCACAAAAAGATTGAAAAGATTGCAAATATAGTGGATCTTTTCGTATCTAAGTAAATCTGCTAGAAAATAAAGATAACAAGGGCAACAGAAGAAGGAGGAAGTGATGTATATATAGAAGATTAAAAAACAATACACAGTCCTTATACATAGGTGTATGCAATTTTGTGTGTGTGAGGGAGAGGGAGAGAGGAGGAAATCGGAGGTAGCGACAGGTAAATGATTAACCTCGTGAAGAGCAATTGCAGCCTTTACTCAGACAGAGCAGATTTACAGATGACGCCTCAGCGGGTGAAAAAAACTGAATTTTTAAGAAGAAACCCACTTGGTGTGTGTGAGTCCTCTATTCTGATTTTGCCTTTTTATGCAGCACCTTTATAAAGATAGCCTATAGACACAGAGTGCACCTGGTCAAAGGTTAGGAACTCCAAAGAAAGAGGAGGAGACTGGCTAACCGCGCAAGGGTTTGAAGTAACAGAGTGAGGATTTATTTGTGTTCGTGATTGCCGTGAGATTGCCCATTACACTGTGTTTACAGATGATAGAAGCACCTGATTCTCTATGTATTAACAGTATGTTATTGAGGCTGAATTGTTTTACGAGCAGACAAAAAAAAGCTTTTACGGGGCTTCCTCTGTTCATACCATAAACACAGATTGACTGCTGCTAAGGCAAACTCAATTTTTTCTTCTCCCCAAACAAACAAATGAGCTGTGGATTTATTAAAGCGTAGTTTCGCACAGCTAAGAAAGAGGAAGAACATCTGATTCTTGATAAACAACAGTGCTGTCAGGTTTTTTTCTTCCACACAGAAGTCTTAGCCTGTCTATCACAGGTAGATTACAGATATGAAAACCAAGCATGTGTTCAACATTGTGAAACAATGGAAGCCTCAGTTTTCCCTGGCTCATCCTGAGGACACTGATCCAGTGTACTGAGAAAATAGGCCTAAGGAAGCTGCTATCTTAGCCACACATCGTGAACACGTGGAGGCAACAGACTCACAGCAGCCCCTGACAACAGGGTCACAAGGCAGCAGATCAGGATCAATGTAATACCAACACTTTAAACACTAAAATCCTGCTTTTTCTTAACACACAACACACAATTCAAAAGATAACGGTACAGCAGCTGTGACTCATGCAAATACAATTTGAGTCAGGCTTCACATCCAGACAGATAAATTAACATAAACATAACGACTAAATAATCATCTTTACACAGTACATTTAAAGATGAAGAATCCTGCAGAACCAAAGACAATGAGAGAGAGGCGTGAGACTGAAACAGAGAAGAAATATTGAGAAAGATATCCCAGCAGAGGGATGGTGGTGGTGGTGGGAAAAGAGAAGAAGAGAGAGCGATCAGATGAGGAGAGGATAGCTACCCCTGTTGCTTGGCCAGCCCGCCAGCTTGGCCCGCCTGCTCTGGGAGTGCTAGTCCACCTCCATGAGAGACAGGTACAGCCGGGCACTGAGCACAGAGGCCAGCCTCCTCTCACACAACACACAAAACACACACACACTGGAAGCAAAGCTGTGTTGGGCGAGGGTTGGTGAGGGTGAGCTAAAACAGGTACTTTGTGAATGCATGTGGTGGGATCCCAGCGCTGAATACCGTCAGAGAAACTCCTTTTAAACTTTATTTTATTTACTAGAAAGCCACAAAAAAAAAAGGTGAAGACCCACTAAACTAAACTACAAACCAGCTCCACCCTGTTTAAAATGCAGTAACAGTAAAACACCCCTACACATTCACATGCACCAGGATGAACTATTTATAATGTTAAATATAATCATTTTAATTTTTAAAAATAAACAATTTTCAAACAAGAGCTTTATTTATGATACTTATAAGATAAAATTTCTGTACTTTTACTTCAGAAAGATTTGAATTGAGTCGCAGGACTACATTTTAGTAAGTACAGCTTGTAGCAAATCTAATACAGTTAAATCCTTTACCTGTGTCACTAGTCAAGACATAGGTGATGGTGTGTGGGAGGGAGAGTATTGATGGGAAATGGTTTTAATGGGTTGTGAGTAGTTTTCTGCTTAGAGGAGCAGAAATGGGGAAAATGTCCGGAAATGTTCAAACTGAAGGTTTGAATACTTCCTCATGTTGTTGTCTTACTGTAGACAGGACATTGGGCCCCTAACTGGGAGTTGCCACTAGACTGATCTATGTCATGTCAGCAGCAAGACAGCACCAGTGTGTGAGTCTGTGTGTGTGAGAGTGTGTATTTGGCATGTGTGCAAGTGTTTTTGTACATAACGGTGAACATGTTCCTAGCACAGCTAATCCAAGCAAACAACACACACCTTCCGGCAGTCAAGAGAGCAGATAGAGAGACAACTGGAGAGAAGAAAAACAGCCAGACAAGAGCTTCTGTCAAAAAAAAAAAAAACTCTCCAGGAGAAGAGCGAGGAAAAGAGGAGGAGGGAAGGAGAGAGCAGATGGGGGAAAGGACAGAGATGAAAGTCACAGTGTGGTCACCAGTTGAGTTTCAGCTGCTATTGAAACCAGCTCTGCTCCTCTCAACGACTGAGTAAACAGGCAGGAAGAAAGTCTATTTAGCATAAAGACTGGAGAGGCTGATGAATGAACAAAAAAGAAGAGAGAAAGTACAAATGACAGATAGAGTGAAGTATTAGACAATGAATGAAATGCCAGTTAGAAAGCTGTCAATTACTGGAGTGAAACAATATAAGGGTATAAGGTGTCCATATGTAAAATCTGTCATAGAAGGTGTGTGTGTTTTCTGTGCAGATTGTTAGGAGCAGGGTCAGTAAAATCCAGCTTCACTTGAGCTGGGGTCAATCTAAATCAGAGATTAACAGTCAGTTCAATGAGAGCCAGTCAGGAGTGTGACACGCATTTGAGGGTCTGGGGCGTTTCAGTAGACCGCACAACGTACCATCAACCCACCAGGTCAACGTGTTAACCCCACAGAGATCCCGAGACGGGAAGAACATTTACTGTCTCCCTGCCTCTTAATCATTGTACATGTTCACTAAATGATTTGTCAGGCACAAAACACACAATTTAAAGCTTCACACCTACTGTCAGTATCAACCAGTCTTCTATTTGTGGATTTGAAAGAATAAACAAAACCAGGTCTGATGCAAGGCAAGTTTCCTGAGTTTTGAGCATATTTAGGCCCTCAAACCCAACTCAACCCTAACTCAACCCTTTTTCTCAAGAACATAGTAACACAATCCAAGCAATTCCACCACAATTAATTAGCACTGAGGGTCAACCATGGTATTATTCTATATTTTCCTTTACTGTCAATAAATCCCATGAAAGTCAAACCAACAATACATCAGCCTGAAGTCCGTGATTTTAAAAACAAGTCTTAAATAAGGTCATATTTTATTTCAGGCTCAGTAATTTCCTACAGCAGCTGGGCACTGTAGAATGTAGGCAAACAGGCAAAATACCATATGTGTTGGGGATCATTCTCAGTCATGGATTAATACACATTTGAGCCTTGGCTACGGTATATAGTTACTGATGTGTTTTCGTAGTTTTGGGAGCAAATAAAGCACATTATGCATATTTGTAGGATCAATAAATTGGTTGTCTTACTGAAGAGTCAATAGAAAATTACAGAATATACTTCATCCTTTTAAACTTCACGGTTGCTAATTATTTTATTGAACTAAATCAATCACATTAGAGAGTGGTGCTTCTAAACTTGTTGGTTATCTCTGATAAGCTGGTTCTCTTTTAAGGCCAGGGTCACTACTCGCACACACACACACACACACATACAGTGGAATCTGCCACAGGACAAAAACTGTGAATGAGCAGGAATAAAGTCAGCAGTAAAGCAGTGCTGGTAATCAGTATCTTGTGGCCAGAGAGGCTGCACGACGGTCAGCCTATTGTCATGTCAGCCATATAAGTAAATGAGTATAGCGGTCACAAGCACAGAGGTCCTGTTTATTTCAGAGAGATGACCCAGAGTACACCACATCAGTTTTTCTGGAAGCAGTTCCTCTCAGACGTGCACAGAACTGAAAAAGCCTGCCAGATTTTTTGTCTAACAAACTCGACTTGTATGATTACAACCTCACCAAATATAAGCAGCATAAAAGAGAGACATTTCAGTTCCATTGTCTTGTCTCTTGAACATGTATGAAAGCAATACATGAATGTGTTAACTTGATGAAACAGAACCAGCCAATCAGATAATAAGGATAACCTCATGCCTATTCCATAAACAACTGTCAGCACAGAGAGGACGGAGTTAAGTCACCGTTGATCAGAGAAAGTTGTTATCTTAAGATTTCTGTTTTCAGCAGTCACACTGTTCTTTTATGACGAGCTGCTGTCTTTAAGCTATGTCAAACAGCGGAAATCACCAACACACTGTTCTGCACATTTGGCCAAATGAATAATGGTCATTAAAGAAGATCTTTTGTCTACAACATGTTAGAAACAGAACATCCATCATTAAGATTTAAAACCGATATAACTTTTCAATAATTTTTGATGGTATTGATCAAACCCTAAAAGATTTTAAAATTTTTTTAAGAAACTTGAACTCGTCACTTTAGTATTTTCTTAAACTTGCTTCATTAGTTAATTATTCTTCTTATAAATTGTTGCAGATAAATGTTTTGCTGATCCATTACTTGATCATTTATCATTTAATTAATTATTAAATTGGGCTCTTTTAACTGATCATATTGCAGATTATCGTCTTATTGATTAATCGTTTTAACTCAAGTCCAGCTCAGAGGCATAATTACAACCCAAATTGTCTCTTCATTTTTGTCGAAACCCTACCGCCCTCTCTTTCTCTTTCTCTCCTTCTATTCACTTTTCCTCTCTTATTTTCTCTCCCTCCATCCATGTACCTGTCACCCTCATTCCTCTGGTTCACTCAAGCTCCAAGAAGAGCAGCGGGGACGGAGATATGTTACAGTGCAGAGAGGAGGTGTCAGAAAGGAGAAGTAAGATAAGGAAATGAAGAGACAAGAGGGAGAGAGTCAAGGGAAAAAGACCAGATGAGGAGCAAGAGAGGCTAACTAACAGAGAAGAGGGGATAAATGTTCCCTCTCCGATCTCCTCCTACAGGCCTCCCTCCCTCAGCGTTAGAAAGCCCTTCAAAGTGAAACTGGCCTGAAGAATTTCAGGTCAGACGGAGTGCGCAAATGACTGCCTCCAGCCCACCCCCAACTTCACCACCAAGGGATGATTCCAGTTCATTTACTCTAAGAGCCCCCCTGCCATCGGGACCTGCACATTCATTTACTTAAAACCCCACAATTTTACTCAAACACCATCGTTTTAGGAAGCAGGGGCAGAAGAGTCTGCATCTTAATATTTTATTCTCCTATTCAAACTTTAAATCTAACACCATTCACGGTCTGTGTGCTAATTATAAACAGAAACAGAACAGAAACATCTGAATATTGTCACAACCACAGCTGCACTAATCACAAGAGCTGTTTTAGCTAGCATTAGCTGGAAGGGGCTCAAACACATTCCTCAGGTTAATCAGCTCCTAGCCTGTTCAAGGCCATAGCAGACATTGTTTCAGACAATTACCACTGACGTTGACAATGTCACACACTCGTGATAAAGGCTTTATCAAGGCCATTATGTGAGTATGTATGAAGGGGGGAAACTAGCTAAATTTAAGGCCCGGAGATTTGGTGATATTTGACACACTTAACAATAAAAGGATAAAAGTATTTGCAGGTACAACCTCCACACTCACACTTACTACATAGGCTTACAAAAGAGTTGCTCTTCATACGCACTTTTATGCTCCAAGGGTCCACCCTGTCGACAAACACAGTTAACAGAGACTGTTTCAGACTCCTACAATGGCACTGTTACAGACGCGTGCAGCTGAAATAACATGTCTCTCATTTAGTTTGAATTAATCTAAGAGCATCTCTGACAAAAACCACAAAAAACAGCAAATACTGCCATTTTTTCAGCGCATGTGTAGCCTTGAACACAACTTAAATGAATGAACACACACACACACACAAACACACAAAACAAACAGCTCTCACCTTAAGCAGGGTAAAAGTCCACATATTATATGACGACGAACCCGGAAGTCTATAGGTAATAATACCAGTTTACCAGGTAGTCACTGAAGCATTTTTTAATCCCCCACCCTAAACACACACACACTCACTCTCTCTCTCACACACTCACACATACATACACACACACACGTACAGTGCCATGCCACTCCACTGGTTCCACTGGTTTCATTGTAAGGACGTCTTGATCTCCACTCCAGGCACTGATTGGTTTAAGTGCCTTTGTTCTCAGTTTCCAGTCATTTTTGTGGTGAAACAGGGAAGTCTGGTAAAAATGTAAACTCGGTCCAGACAGAGCAGAGTCTCAGATATCTTCACAGGGAAGAGAGAAAATAGGCAACAAGAGTAAAAAGCTGTTTCCTCCATCAGTGTCTCCATCAGAAGACAGTAAGAGAGAGCACTGAGGAGACCTGACAGCTTCAGAACAACCACATTTTGCAGGAAAAAACAGATAAGAAAAATAAAATAGAAACATTTAAATCACAGAATGATACAACGAGAAAAAGTGATGTTTTTTTGTTTTTTTTAGACCTTCAAGAAGACAGATGTTGACACTGTACCTGTGTCCCAAGCTGAGGAGCGCAGATGTGTGACTAGCGATGCAGAGGAGATGCAGGTGTCAGTCGGTGTGTTTTTGCTTTAGTAGAGTCACTCTGCACATTCACACTTTGTTTCAGAAACACACTTTGTCCATTCACACTCCTCACAGCGTTGACAGGCTTACAGCAGAGTCTCCTAGCCTGCCTGTGTCTGGGTGTTTGAGTGTGGAGGTAAGCAAAGGTGGTTTAGTGTTTACTCATTCTCAATGGCCAGGAGAGAGAGGTGGGGCCACTCAGTACAGGTAACCCCCCACCTTTTTTTTTCCTTTTCTTCAATCTCTCTCAGCTGATAAGGAATAAGACAAAAGGGAGGAGACGGGATAAAAGGACAGAGGGTGTGACGAAAGGTGATGATTGACAACAATCAGGGAAAAGTCATGAGGAGCTTGTGTTTGAGTAGTTACAGTACGAGTGCTCACCTCTCTATTAAAGAAAAAAACCTCAGGAAAATCCCATCTGACTCACAATTTAAACATTGAGGAAAAACATTGGAGAAACTTGTTGGAATTTGCTGTTTTTCTTCTCAGTGACACCCACAAGAAATTTCCCAAATTCCAGCTTTTCTGTTTCACACAGACAGAATCAGTTCATCACAAGTTCCCCAGTTTCCCAAAGCAACAAGTCAAGGTTCATATTTATGAAACAGGACCACTGTGTAGCTAACATGCTCAAAACTGTAAGAGAGGTGAGCTCAACTGCACAACAAGACGTCCACAAACAAGTAAACACAAACTATTCTCCTTTTCTGGCATCAAAAAACAATTCTTATTAATATCGTCGGGTCAAATTTTGACCCAATGATAGCGCTAAATGAAAAGTCAGCGGGCTGGAGTCATTCCTATGTTCCTATGTATGGTGGTTGGGTTGGGTTCGGTTTTGAAGCCTTGTTCCAATTTGAAAAAAGAAAAGCTGGATAATATTTATAAAATATTTTAACTTGAAAGGGGTCAAATTTTACCCAATTACAATAGATTGGTGCAGAAATTAGTCCCAAAACCCAGAAGTAAGTTAGCATATTTGCACTCCCGGTTCCCTCGTCCTAAAGTCAAGTGGTTTTTGGTTAAATGTCTGAAATAAGGTCTGTGATTTTAACACAAGCTCAAGACATTTTCATGTTTTAATCTACAACATAAAATATGTCAGTAAATACCCCACTCCTGATATTTGAACGTGTCTTAAAGAAGGCAGTTGCTAACAAGTGTCTAAATGAGACTACAGAGGTTGTCCGGGACGTTAACATGAAAACCAATCTACTCACCAGGCCACCTTTACAGCCTCGTTGTGTTTCTACTCATGCTCACAAATCATCACTAACTTTCTAAGAAGAAAGGCTTTTGTAGAAGAGGTCAGAGCTAAATCAAATTACAAGTTGGAAGCTTAGTGGTGGAGATGCTGACGTCATGTGACCGTGGTGTAGTTGGTTTATAGCGTAACATTAGCTTTTTACTTCTAGAGATTGTACTTAGGCTTAAATAATCATGGCAGTGGTGTTCATCTGTTAAGATTATCTGATGAACTAAACCTGTATCACAAGCTTTTGTTGGTCACATCTTATTTTCTGCAATAATCCAAAAAGCAAAAACCCTGCACCACTCTATAGGTGGGTTAATGAGCGTCAACAGAAACTTGAGAACACAGATACACTTACATCAGGATTCATGAAGGTCTGAATCAAAGCCCCAGTGGCTTGGGAATCATAGTATTTTATCAACACAATTGTCAACATTTTCTTAAGTCAAACAAACTTTCCTCCACAAGTTAGTTTATCCAAAACTCCAGTACACATTTCTATCTTTGCCACAGCATGCATTTGGACTTCTCCTGACAAATCCAGGCGTTACGGTGACCTGACACCCAAATCTTTATGTTGATTTAGTTTCAGCTATGACAGCATTAGCAGAGCTAATAAGCTTAATTTCTGCAATGTGCATTAAATACGATTTCAAAGTCACTTTGCCGGCAACACACTGATAGCTACATTAGAGATAAAGAGAATACAAACTAGAGCTGTCACATTCCAGTCATATTTGCCAGAAACACAGAATTAGAAGGAGACCACACTGACAATGTGTGTGGAAGTGTACTTAACCTTAAACAACCCTTAAAGAGAACAGGACCCATGCTCACTTATCAGTTGGGGTGCCGTTCTACTCCAGCTTAAAGTGTGTGTATGTGTGTGTTTGTGTGTGCAAATGCCATTGCACAAGTGACACATTAACCAATGACTCTGTTAATGAAGGACGTGCAATCACTGATTCTTGCCTTTTTGGCAGCACACACACACACACACACACAGTATATGTAGATAGGCCGGTTCAAAGTTTACAGATGGAGAAATCTATTCTCTCCTCAACAGGGGTGTAAAGAGGTTGAAGTGAAGGCCGTGCACGGCCATAAACCGATTTAAAAAGGCGGAGGAGAGCGTGATTCAAACACCAAGATGACTTTATTGCCAGCAAACTGTATCACACAAACACACACTCACATACACATTAAGTCAAGTCAAGACAAGTTTATTTGCATAGCCCGATATCACATACAGTCTCACAGGCCTTCGCAAGCTCACATCAGCAGTTCTTGTGTCTCAAAACACAGCAAAAGATAAGGAAAAGTCTCCTAAAAAATGTAAAACATGACAACAAAAAATAGGAAAAAAGCCAACCAAAGCATTTGTAAGTACCATATAAACCTTTAATAAATGGTTTTATGTATTTGTACGCAGTTATAATAAAGCTGTGTTTTGAAAAAGTGTTTATTAATGTGCAGTATTTGTTAGCAATATCACTTCTCCTGCTCATGGGCATCCACAGAAGGAGACAAACACATTAAGAAACACTTATGTCTGCTTGCAACTTTATTATAATATAGAACAAACCATTTAAAATGTTTATATTCAGCTCATTAATGCTAAATAAAGGGATTTAAATTAAAGCGTTACTGGAGATTCAACGACAGCTGAATGTGCAGGTGTTATAACAGTTAGTAGAAATAAAAAACACAATCCAACAATGGCATTATAATAATATAAACCCATTACTTCCTATATAATAAAATCACAAAACAATGTGCAAGAAATGTGTCTGCACACAGATACACATGCCACAAAAGCGCAAAGTCATGCGCTGAGCAGCAGATAGCCATCAGCTCAGTGGTAATAGAGACAAAGACATGGGGGAACTGGCCCTGCAGGTCTCATATGAACCCATACACAACTGTAAGACGCCGTACACAAACAGCCTTACAACGGTCACTGAGACAGATGGGAATGTTGGAGACGTTTGTGTGTGCGGTCTTGTTGCCAACCAAACTAAGAGCGAATTGTGGATATATCACTGTGCATGTTGGCAGATATACAGAGAGAGATTCAGATTAGATTTATTTGCCCTTTGCACAGGAAGCACAGATACACTCAAATACTTGTGTAAGTGGACTTTGTAAAAATGCACACTATATGTACATATTGAGTTAAATAATAAAGAAATAGTAAGATTATCGCACAAAAATAAAGGAGATAAAGGATAAAGGTCAGCCAGGAGAGCGAGAGGGGGGAGAGGTTGTTAAATACAAACACAAGGTCTATAAGGTGTGTTAGTTTTTGTAGAGGTGCAGAGCAGCAAATTACAGCAATAAATCTTTTACTGGAAGTAAAAGTATATTTAAATTTTTCAGGTCAAGGTTAACAGGGTTTTTAGCAATAATTAAACTTTTAATGATATTTACTGTTCAAAACTTGATTTATCTTTTATTTTTGTTCACTGTCATCTGTAAAAATGAAGGTTCATTGTTTATAACGTGTGTTAATCTAAGAAAAATAGTGTCACTGGCCAGTATATTGTTATCAAATTCTTATTCTTCGAAGGTTTCGATACCGGTATTAGCGTACATGCATGCGCGGCCACACATAAACACACATTCACATATTGTGTGTTAGTTTCCACTTGGTATCAGCGGCTTTTCAAACTGATAATTCTGTTTAAAAAGTGATTAAGACTGGGGTCACAGAAACTTCTGTGAAGCAGGCTGTTCACTTCACTACACAGGATTGATGACGGTTACTATGATCTACGCGGCCTTCAGCACTACATTTTGTGAGATTTACAATAAGTCAAACATTACAGCATTACAAGCAAATTTCTACATCAGTGTTTGCAGAAACAGTGAATGAAACAACGTCTGTGTTGAGAGGTTCTGTGTTGTATTGAATGTAAACTTTACGAACTGCTAATGCAAACATAAACATTAGAGAAATGTGAACGTCCTGAGACGTGTCTCGGCCCTGCAGGGCAAAACAAAGCGCTCGTTTGCCAAGAAAACACTTCAAACAAGCAGCAGATTAAACCTTCATCCAGTCAGCAACACTTAAGACATGAGCATCTGTGATGATCGTTGAGTTTTGCTTTGACCAAGAACTCTGTCTCTCTCTACCAGCTTATTAATCTCATCTGCTATTTTCATCTGCTTCCACTGCACTTTTATTATCGTAAATGAAAAATCACACAAGAACTAATACTGTTGTTTAACTGTGCCAGACTGTAACTGCAACATTATGAAAAAGAAAAATCTAATTAAAAGGTTTTTTTTCCAGTAATGCAGAAAAAAAGGAAGATTTTTGTCCAGTGCTGCTTTATGTGGAGAGGATGCTTAAAAAAGTCTGATGCAGGTGTGGAACCCACAGTGATATGATGCATATTGAGGGTTTGCTGGCTTGTGGGCTGATAAATGTTCACTCATAAAGTACAGCGCTGCTTTGGTGGATTGATTTGTGGCTAAATAAAGGGATTATTTAAAACCTAAGCACGCCTGTAAGTCCGCTCTGTGTCCAAATGTGCAACACAGACCTCAGAAATCTCATAAGACTGTGACTAAAACTGAAATAAAATGAACAATGAGCTGATTCATTTCCATAAAAACAAAACTGAAACTACTTGTTAATGTAACTTGAAAAGTAACTAAAACAAAACTTGGATTTCAGTAGAACATTTAAAACTAAATGAAAATAAAAACATAATTCTGAAAGAATTCAGAATTAACGCCCTGTTCCCCTGTTAATACTATTTTCCTGATGAGAACAACTCCAAAAAACTATCTAAACTGGATCCTAAACCTCAGCTGACCCTCTCATCAAAGTCCCAACAGAGGGAGCAAACGCTGCAGGGTGTCACTCACACACACACACACCTGCATTTATCTGAACACACACACACACCTCACAGATCACAGAAACATGTAACCTGTCCTGTGTTTGGTGTAAAATGTTTTTAAATAAATCCACCTCAGACATTAAGAGTTTGCTGGCTCTGCTCTGTTGTAACACTTCCTCATTCAAAGGGTCACCTCACATCCTGTAACTGCTGTTAACCAATCCCAGTGTCCCACTTATGATTAACAAAAATGACTCAGCACAAAAAGACACACACACACACACACACACACACACACACACCCTACAGGTTTTTTTTTCTTCCATCCTGATGAAAGCCGTTTCCCCTTTTGCCTAGAATTCAGTCGGCTGACAGTCCAGTCATGTGGCTCGTCACTAACCAATGGCAGAGCGGGACCATTGTGTATTTAGGTGCTACAATCACCACCAAGGTCAAGGAGACGAGGAAGGAGAGAGAGAGAAAATATTTTGAAGGAGCTAGAAAACTTGAAAACACGATGGAAGCAGAAACAGAGTCATGCTTATGACTTATAACCACAATGAAGCCTTTTATTTTCTGGTCAGTGACCAGTAACCACTGTAACGTCAACATGTGTGACTGTTCTCTCTCTTGTGACAGTGCGTAAGTGGCACGTGGATGAAATAATAGAATATAATAGAGCAGACAGACAGAGTACGGTCCAGACCAGCAGGTTGTAAATAAATCCACAGTATGTAAATCAGTTATTTGGAAATGAAAGAAAAAGTGATGTGCACACAAACAGTTTCACAAAGCTGCTGATGACTTGATATTTCAAATGTGTTTTTTTTCCTTTCTTTCTTTCTTTTTTTTTGCTTCTAGTATGTCCACAATGAGGTTGGTGGGGTATTTTCTGACATATTTTAATAATTTCAGACATTTTAGTTTTGTTTCAGACATCTGACCAAAACCCCACTGACTTTGAGGGAACTGGGAAAGCTAAAATGCTAACTTACTTCCAGGTTTTAGGACTCATTCCTGCTCCACTCTATCACCTTCAACACTGACAGTTGCACTGTTGCAACTGTAAATCATGCCATGGACGTTACTTCTTTGTGCCATTGTGAGACTACATACTGAATAAAGTCACGCTCAGAATTAGGATGCTGAAATAAAGTGACAAAGAGTAAATGTAGTGTACTATACGACCAGACAATTTGTCAACTGTTGCCACTTCACACAGGTGTGCAGAGGCGAGACCACGAGACACATGAATACTTCTGTCACTTGTGTCTACAGATGCAATCAGATAACTCTTTGTACAAAGTCGCTCATGTGAAGCACTAGAAATCCATTACAGTCACCAGCTATTTGTATTACAAGCCAAAATGTTTCAATGTACATTTTAAATGGGCTGCATGGGTTTTACATATTAACAGTAAACACAAGTGGATGCAGTCCAATCACAGCTGCTGTCTCTGCTGCATATTGTACCTCCTTTATGAAATTACACAGCATACAATAACAGGCATTTAAATAACAAAAGAGCACTGTACATGAACATGACACTGAATGTTAACTAGTCACCTTCACACGTTAATATGTTCACACATTTTATCTTTGGCAATCTTAAACCTGCAATTTTCACCACCTCTTTTTTCCTGGAGAGACAAATTGTTCTCTGGCAGAGAGAGAGAAAGAGAGAGAGAGAGCAGGAAAATGAGAAGGGAAATTAAAACAGGGCAGATAAGACCTGAACGTAAAGCTGCTGGAATTCAGCACCAGCCAACTCCGCCGGCTAACGCCCCCCTAAATACAGAAACCTTTAACTCACAATAGCAAGACTGCCAAACAGTGTCACACACACCGCTACACCGAAACATCCTGAGAAACTAAAACGCTCCTAGTGACGGGGCTGAAACTGCTCATGAGACAAAGAGGAGAGAGGAGAAGGGAGTGTGAAAATATAGGAGAGAGGGAAGATGGGTGAGAGAGAGGGAGGAATGAGCCTGATTGGCCGCACATGCATGTGTGTGACGCTTCAGTCAGTAGAAGCTGATATTGTATAATAGGAGAGAATTACTAGTAAATTATAAGTATATTTATTAGTACAAATATAATTTCTAGGACACAGCGCTGCACCTGTCCAGAGTAATATAGACTGATTCTTGACAGGAATACTTGCCTCTGAATATCAAGTGAAATTTGTTGTGCTACTCTATTGCTGTGCTGATAAAAAAAAAACCCGGACGAACATGGCTCCTGTCCTCAGCACAAACAGCAGTGGTCATCTCTTCAAGACAACCTCCTGTGGTCTTTGTGGTCGTGTGAATAATGACAGTTGTGTGTCAGGAGCAAAGGCAGAAGTAGTCTGATGTTGTCGTCCCACTGCAAAACCTCTAAGGGGAGGAAGTCAGGGACGGTGGTTTGGTTCGACAAAGTGTGTGACTTTAATATAAGTCTATGAGACCCTTGTTCCTACCAGCAGTCAGTGTTATTTCCTTTCCTAACCTTAACTAAGGAGTTTTTGTGTGCAACCCAAAAGGTGGCATATTTTTCGTTAAATGGCAGAGCCCTCTAGTGGCCACAAAGTTCACATTGGATGACAAAACATCGACTTAAACTCTGGAGGCTGCTGTTCATCAACAGTGATCAACAGTTTCTTTTAAAGCATGACCACAAGCTCTCTGTAACCTTAACGGCATGTTTGTTACTGTAACCACGATGATAAAGGTATGCTAACCTTAACAAAGTAGTCAATCAAACCAAACTCCGATCCCTAACCCGGGGATTTGTTACAATTTTGGAAGGCACAGAAAGATTTTGTTGTGTATGTTTAATTTCAAGGACGTTGATAAAGATGTTGCAATTAGGTGAGAAGACCAGACAGGAACAAAAGGACAGGAGTAGGTATTTCAATCTCATTTCATCTACAACACAACACATCCTTTAATCTTACTGCTCATCTCCAAGCCTTACTTTTTATCTTTGCTGCCTGAGAAAGAGCACCAAGCTTGAAATTCCTTGTTGTTCGAAGTATCTACCGCTAAATTTGAACATTTTTAGCACTTTTTAAAAATTATTTGTAGCAACTACTCTTTGTTGTTTTTGCACTTTGTGCTGTTGATATTTTAGGTAACGTTTATGTACTTACTTAGTATACTATTGTGTTGTATTGTTTTTTCTGCACTGTGTTGTTGTCTTTTATTATCATCACCTGACTGCAAGCCAAGTTTCTCATCTGGAATAAATAAACAACTGAACTGAACTAAACTGGTCTGAGTAGTCAGAGTTAATTCTGCCTCTGCATTTGGGCACAAACTGATCATATTAATAATATCTTTCCATACATGCGACCCTAATTTCTACCTGCTTCAGCTTCCCCTCGTCTCCCTGCTGTTCAGCATTTGGTCCGATCAGAGGAGAGCTAAAGAGGGGAGGTGCACAGGGGGCTATGGAGGGGAAGAATGCGGCCATTGTGCCTTTCAGGTATGTGTGTGTTTGTGACAAACAGAAAGAGAGGGAGAGAGAGAGAGGGTGATCAGATCTTGTTACAGGTGTTTCATAAACAACACAATAGTGCTAACAGGCTCTCTCTCTCTCTCTCTCTCTCTCTCTTACGCTGCAGCTTTAGATCTCTGCCTCAGTGTTGGTGGATTAGGCTTATGGCTTTGTCACACACTCACATATGCTAGACTGAATCTGTGCTTCCCCATCATGAGCATGAGATGATCATGTGACAGTCATGTGACGCAACCGTATACTATGTGCGTATAATTCACGCTGCTCAGGCTGTTTCTCTTCCTTATGTATGAGGTTGTCTGAACTGCAATTTCCAATCAGCTTCCTGCTTTAAAAACCTTTTGTCAAGTTAAGAAACAAAAGAAATCTTTTGCTTTGCTTCCTTTTAAACTCTGTTTCTATAGCGTTGTGTGTCTTCCTGAAACTAGAGCCTGCCCAAACACGACACCACTAAGGTCACACTAGAAAACAAAACTCTAGATAGCCCATAAATTCCTGTCTTGGGTGACTGTCTGTCTCTTTTTTTCCCCTCTATCGTGGAATGTGATACAGTGGTTTGAGAGATAAGTATCGTTCTGAAAAATGGTTCACCTCTTGAACCTACTCGCACAATCGGTGATGAACCTACAGTTGCAGTTCAACATACAGACAGAGGCAGAGCAATTTGAATATCTATCACTTCAATTATCACATACTAACCATTTAGCTGGAATCTATTTTTGGTTTTTGCATGAGAGAGTTTGAAGAAACCATGTGTCATCACTTCATCAGGTCTGACCTGCACTTCAACACACACACACCTTTCTCACGCCTTAAACTTGGTGGAAATATTTACAGTATTCACAAGGAAGCCGGTCTGTCTGTTGAGATGGAGGACGCACAGTTGCACGCACACACACACACACACACACACACTCACAGAGGAGTGTATAACAGATGATCTCTCATTGTGCTCCTCCCTGTCTTCCACAGGTGATTTTCAGGAAACAGTAAGTGAAACTATAACTTTTATCTCACATTTCAGCACCTCATCCCTCTGCATTTACCAAAATTAGGACTTTTTATTATCTAATTTCATTCTATACTATGCAGGTTTTATAAATTGGTGGCTTTGAAGCACAGGCAAGAAGAGACAGTCGCCAAATTAGAATTAAGTAAATTCAAGTCTTTGAATAAATGTAATCTCATTATCTCAAAGATATTGTGAAGAGTGGGGGTGTCAGAGAGAGAGAGAGACAGCTGCTCTTGGAAAAAATCAGCTGGATGTGGACCTTTATACACAGACACACACACACATACTGTGACTGCACACAAATGGAAAGTATATGAACACAGGCACGTGCGTCCACACGCTCAGCGCACAACTAAAATCTCGTTTGTGTAACAACAGGACACCCAAGGCTAACTGGCGCCCTGCTCAACCAGTTTCTGACACACACACACACACACACACACACACACACACACACACACACACACACGCGACACGCATACAGAAGACGATTAGACAAGACGGCAACTGAGCCACACACACACTCATCCCCACAAAAAATAAACAGCAAGTCCCTGTCCCACAACCTTGTAGTGAAGGTTACAGCAGTCAGCTGGGTCAGAGTGAACACTGGACCAGCTGAAGAAATGTCCTTCCAGATACCCACTGAGTGTGTATGTGTGTGTGTGTGTGTGTGTGTGTGTGTGTGTGTGTGTGTGTGTGTGTGTGTTCTTAGTCCTCCAGGTGAGAAAACACGCCACATCTCTCAACTGGCCTTACAGCAGAGCCACTAAACTTTAAAATTAAAATGAGAAACAGACAGAAAAAGAGACACATGACAAGTTCTCAAACCAACCTGTGGGATGATGGGACGTGTAGTCGCTGTAGTTTCTTCAGCCGCCGTTCAAAACACCGCTCAAAACGCCGTTCAAAATGATCCAGTGCGTCACTTTCTCATCTTCCCTTCCTCTTCCTCTCTCCTCCTTTTGCACTTGTCCGTCAGGTTGTCTTTCTCTCTCTCCAGGGGCCTCTTGCTCGCTGTCAAGGCGCCTCCTTTCCTTCAATGACAGGTCCCCCAAAGCACAATCAGAAGAGATCTCAGACACATCTAACAAACACAGCACACACTGACAGAGAGAGAGAGAGAGAGGACAAGTCAGAGTTTCTGTTCTCCTTTTGGTGTTTTTTTGGATTCTGACTCAGATCCTCTCTTGTTTGTCCTCTCCTCTGCTCCAGTCACGAAAGCGCTTGTAGACGCAACAGCAGGAGACAAGAGGAGGAGGAGGAGGAGGAGGAGGAGGAGGTGAGGAGGTGAGGGGGGCGGCACAAGGTCTTGAAGTGGAGGAGAGAGCAAGAAGAAGGTGGCAGAGAGCTAGGGAGAGAAAGAGGTGGGGTGGGGAGGGTGGTGGTGGAAAGATGGAGGGAGGAAGGGCAGTGGTAATTAGTGAGTCGGTACCTGACTCTCACTGACATAAGCCCCACATTCCTCAGAACCGAGGAGTGGGGGGGTGGGGGGGAGAAAAGGAAAGAAAAGAAAAAAGACACACACACCAACACACTAATGATCCCAGAGAATACCCTCATCATCCAGCGAAAAACAAAAAAACCTGTCTTCCTTACAGCACACCATCGCTGACGCCTCATTCAAGTCAAGGTTGCATGATGATGTCAAGTGAAGGTGCTGGTGCTGCTGCTGGCCCGTCTGGTCACCTAAACTCTTCAAACACGTTATGTCTCGCTCAGGTGTTTTAGTCGTCTCTTCCTTGTCCTTTCATTCCAGAAAACCTCTCTCTCTCGCTCCCTCTCTCTCTCTCTCTTGATCTGTGTATGGTGTACACACTGCCTTCTCCTCAAACTCACCAAACCAGAATCTGACTGCCCAAACCCCCAACACACACCTCTCTCCCTCCCTCCTATCATTCCGGATGGGAAATGCTATCCTCCTGTGGCCCTGGCCAGTCTTTGTGTGTGTGTGTGTGTGTGTGTGTGTGTGTGTGTGTGTGTGTGTGTGTGTGTGTGTGTGTGTGTGTGTGTGTGTGTGAGACCTGAATTATAGCAGCCAGAGCAGCATTCCTCTAAAGGAGTTTCCTGCACACCTAGTCCAAAACCTCACACCACATGATCACATCCACCACATGCTTATTACCGATGAAACCAGCCTGCGCTCATTCACAAATATATATATATACACCACTTGAGGTCATGATGACACGCTATCTTTATGTTATGGTGACGTGCACGCCGTCGATCCCTCTGTAATGACATCTCTCAGTAATAACAAACTCGCTCACACCCTCTCGGATTTCTTGCTGTTGTGCTGTCAGCGTGAAGGTGACTGACTACTGAAAGGGAAAGCTGAAACTTGTTCACTTGTTTTTGTTAAAACGGGCTCCTGCTGTAAACCTGAAGTGAAAGTAAAACAGTGGAGATAACCAAAAACTACACCAGCTCAACTGGTGTTTCTACCACCTTCATGTTTCTTTCCCACCCCACCCACAGTGTTTTTACTCTTTCAGTTTTGGTAATATCATAACTTGTTTGATCATGTAGAGTAAAGTTTCAACACTCCAGACCTCCTGCATTCACCTCTCATTCAACACTGTGCGTGTGTGTGTGTGTGTGTGTGTGTGTTTGCCTACCTGAATTCCTTGCAGAGTTTGGCGTAGGCGGGGCCAGGTACTTCCTTCTTCCTGATCTCAGGTGCACGACGTCTTTGCGACAGCCAGTTGTCATGGAGACTATGAGAGAGAGAGAGAGAGAGAGAGAGAGAGCTGTGTTGATCAGTAACCACCGGCGGTCCGCCAACTGACAGACTGAGGACAGAAGAGAGAAGTGAGGAAGCTGGATTTCTGTTTAGAGTAACAACACACGCACACACACATGCATAACATTCAGATAAAGTCCCCACACACCCAGTAGGGAACTTGTGAGTGAGTGTGTGTGTGTGTGTGTGTGTGTGTGTGTGTGTATAGTAAACTGAGATTGAGTCAGAAGTGCTCACACAGAGCAATAATGTTTCAAAACAGCGGCTGAACTCTGGTAGGGAGGAGGCCGGGGCCGTTGGACGTGTTGCTCAATACATTTGGCTTTAATGCTTACTTAACAGATTTCACAGGCCTTGAATAAAGTGTGCAAACACAGACGCACACATATGATTTTAAGTTTGTGTAACTGTGCTGTTACAGGTTGACTGATGACCTTTAACAACCGTTGACCCCAGGTGGAAGTAGTTTACTGGTCCTGTATTTCTGTATTTTAGCTCACAGTGTTTCAGCCTGCCACTGTTTGTAACTACTGGTTTTCAATTTCCTTACAGTATGAGAGTCCACTTGCAGAGACTTGCTTAAGTGAAGTAATCCATCACAGTGAAAACTGTCTGCTTTCACGTTACGTTGTTGTTGCACATTAATACAGCGCAGCGCAAAGCTGTCTGCATTAACTTCTAAATTACCAGTGACAGTGCGGTATAATAACTTTGACATGAGATGAATAGAAGCATCTTAAAAAACCTTTGAAAAACAGTTAGCAGCAGTGTAAAATATGTGGGGCTTTCTTTAACTCTGGTGTGGTCCTTTAACATCTGGTGCTATGGTTGAATAAAAAAGTTTAAGAGTAAGTTTAGTTTTAGTGTGAGCCCTCATTTATTTCACAGCTTGTTTGGACACTCATCTGTCTTAATACCAAAAACTGACCTAAGTGAAATCTTTATTTAAGTCAAATGTGCAGAATATTTCTTCCTTTATGACATTTTTCCTTGTTGAAACAACATGTTGTGTCATGGAATAATGAGGGAGCATTCACAAACCAGTGGGGTATTACTTATAGAGATAAGAGAGGTTTTATTTAATGGGAAGGGCATGATGGTTCAAATTTTTATGATAGTTTTATTGGTTGGAGTTTCTATATACCCCTCCAGGTACAGTATGAGGTCAGAGACAAAGTTCATCAGGAGGCAGAGGTGTTGAAATATCTATAAACGAGCCTGAGTTAAAGACAAATTCTGCTTTATTACAACACTTTAATTGTTTTTGTAATTGGAGAACTTGAGTCTTTTGGTAAGGATTAATACTGTTCTCTCTGTCGTACTTGAATTTGTGGGTACAATCTCAGCAATGGTCATCGATTTGAGGTAAATTGCAGGTCAGACAGACTGTTAGCTTAGCATAAAGGCTGGAAACAGGGGGAAACAGTTCGCCCGACTCTGTCCAAAAATCAAAAATACACCGACCAGCACCTCTAAATCTCACTAATTACCATCTCATTTGTTTACTCCATGCAAAAACAGATGTGTAGAAACAGACCTTGTTTCTTGGTTCCTGAGTCTTCACTATGTTGCTCTGTTGGTAAATCGTGACTTCAGAGTATGTTCAAATCATAGGTCAGTTGTTTCCCCCTGCTTCCAGTCTTTGGTCTGAAGTGAATAAATATTTCCTCTGATACTGAACTATTCATTTGATGGTTATAGTTATATATAGCTAATGTAATAAACTGTAATGATCCTTTAATGACGGCTCCATGAACCTTCACACACACCGAGAGCGACTTGCAGATGTGCACGAGCTGCATTTTTCACAGGGCTGTAAACAAAAGCAAACTCTCCCCACAATAAGCTGCTCAGACCCTGCCCTGGTTGCTGCCACAATAGACAGAGAGACCTGAGACACAGAAAGCAGAGATTCCCAGGAAAACAGTCTGAACTGATACTCCAAACGCCCGACAATGGCGCACAAAGAGACGGGGCAGTGTATCTATTCAGCTGCAACAAGTGGGCCCAATCAAACCATCACACACACACTGTCAGGAAAACTGATAAAGGAGGAAAACTTGGATCATGTTACTATTGTATCTGGTGGTGAACTGGATTTATGATGTCAGATTGTTTCAGGTGGTGTCTGTGTGTGTCAAGAATCTTGCTGTGGACTGTGTTGTTGTTTAAATGTCAGCCTGAAACATAGAAAATATAGTGTAGCAGAGTTCTTGTCACTTGACTTGTACTTTATATAAAAAATGGTTTTCCACTTTGTAACATTAGTTAAAGCGTATAAAGATCGTACCTCTGTGTAAAGGTGTGTGTAAGAAATGGGTCTATTAGATTCTAATTGGTCTGACGAGTGAGCTTAGGATCAAACCCAGCCTGGATGAGCCCACTAAACTTATCTTTCACATAAATACTGTTAGCCAAAAGTATGTGGACACACAACGTTTTGTGTAGGCAATTTATTTTTTAAAGAGAGGTCTGGTACATGGAAACAAGTAGACACAATTTCAAGCTGTACATACAAAGTCAAGCAATTCGTGCATAGATGGTTGCATCGTGTATGCAGATTGTCTGCACTTTGTCGAATGGTTGAACTTAGCATGTCAAATGTGTGTCTGCTGTTACTGCTACACCTTGGACCATATGAAACGCTATTTCATTTAATTGTATACTATGTATATGGCAAATGACAAGAAAGGCTGAGTTGCCCTGACTTGCACAGACTCAAATCTCTACCTTTAAACCCTGAGCTTTAACCACGCACAACCTCAACAACTTTCACCCAGAATTGTCTCACTAATGTCAATCTGAAAGCCACTAAGGGTTGTTTCCTATCTCAACATGACACTGCCGACATGCACAAAGCCATGTCCATATGGTTTCCCCATTTGTTGTAGAAAAACGTGATGGCTCTCCACAGAGCTCAAAACCTTCAGGTTGGAACTGGAACACCAACTGTGATCCAAGACTTATCAGTGCCAAACCTTTCTAATGGTCTTTTTTCTTTTTTAAAAATTTGATTTATTGATGAAGGAAAACACACACTACACGCATAAAAAAATAATTTAACATACACAGACAATATAAAACATCATATACATACATACATGTGGACATACATGGGACAGGACAAGGACAGCCCTTTTATTTTATATTTTGTAGTTTTAAATCAGAGAGAGGGAAAAGGGAAAAGAGACAGAAAAAAGGGAGAAAATTTGTTTTTTTTCTTATTTTTACTCTTTTACTATATATAGCTATATTTCTATATAAAATGCAGGTATTGGATATTCAGAGTTATTGGAGTGGAGATGCTGCATATGGGGTGGCTTGGTCAGGAGGCAACAACATTTACGGTTGGGGTAGCTGCACAGGGCTCAGGAGGTGGAAGGTGGAAGATTTTAGTACAGTCATACATGGCTGCCACCATAGTGGTCACACTCCAGACCCTTGGAAGGAGGTTGGCCTTCAGGTGATGAGACCTTTGTGGGGTTCTTTCTGATTTCCCCCTGTACTTTGACCTATTTTTTTTCTTTCTCCCTTCCTTCCTCCCTCTCTCCCTCTTTTCCCTGTCCATAGAGAAATGGTTTCTCCATTTTGGTGTGGAAGAACGTGACTGGTCCCACACAGAGCTCAAAACCTTCGGGTTCGAACTGGAACGCCAACTGTCATCCAGGACTTACCACCAACATCACTAATGCGCCAGTTGGTGGAAATGTCCCAGAAGAGTGGAGGCTGTTAATGCCCATAGTTCTGAAATGATGGCCCACAGTCAAAGTGGCTAAATCAGCCCAGGTGTCCACATACTTGTGGCTATCGAAAGTGCAGGACACAAGGCCCTTTTTTCCACCTGTGGATCAACTCATCAAGTAGACAACACACACAGCCTACACATAAGTGGAAATACTGACTGGAATAACATTAGGAGTGAGAGGCTGGAAGGTGGAGTGTGTAGGTAAATTCTGTCAAGAGGAGGAAAACAAAGAGAGAGAGCTGAAAGTAGAAAAAACTCCTCCAGCACCGTACAGCTCCCAAGATTAGACCTTTATTGAGAAAATTCCAGG
The DNA here is from genome assembly GCA_033238685.1 of Lates japonicus. Lineage (NCBI taxonomy): Eukaryota > Metazoa > Chordata > Actinopteri > Centropomidae > Lates > Lates japonicus. The sequence goes on from BRZM01001437.1 coordinate 68,626, forward strand.
TCGCTTATGGGCCGCACGACCGGGCTCCAGCCGGGCCGATTATTGAATACCCTGCTCCACACACACACACACACACACACACACACACACAACACAGCACAAACACAGCACATGCAGAGCAACTGAGCCCTGCCAGAGGTGAGACATTGATGACGCTGTTGGATGGGATAATCTTCCAGCTGTACTCTCTCACCCACAGAGTAGCGTGAGGCTCATTTAACGGTAAAAGCTCAGTGAGTTTTTTTTTTTCCTTTTCCAAACTGATAAACCCTTCCTGCTTTCTCTTCAGCAACTTATTACAAAATCGTTCCTGTGTGGATCTGTCACTACTGAATACGAGACCAGGTTCATTCAGGAAAAGTCTGACGAAGAGTCAGGTCTACATATTCTTAAAATCAAGAGTCAGAAATGACTTTGAAAATGAGTTACACTGCAGAAGTAAGGCTGCACTGTAACTCTGGCAAACCTCAGGAAACGTCTCCTCTGTTAGTCTGATACATATTACACAGTTTTATTTATGGCATCCACAAAGTTTAAGTGCTTTTTCTTATAGGCTTTTCCTGAAGCAAGAAAACAGTTTAACACCGCTAAAAACATTATATATAATATATATATATATACAATAACCAGGTTTATATCGCATAAAACTGGTTATTAAGCATTTTGTACATAACAGGATTTATTAGTACCATTACATAAATCTACTTTTTATTAGTTTTATGTTTGACTGAGAAATATGCATCATATTAAGTTGTGCAATCCACATGTATATGCAATTAAAATATACAAATCTTAAATATTAGGCTAAATATTTTTGTGAGTGTGAATGTAAGATTACGAGAACTTGGTGTTTTTTAGTTAAAAAGTTGTGTCATTCACTAATACAAAACTACATTCAGTGTAAAAGAGTATGAAGACTATTTTGTGTCCAATTATATTTTAACATTTGTGAATTTTATAGACAAGGTGACACAATTTTATTAATATAAGCACATCACAGGTAAATCAATGAGCTTGTAAACAACTTTGGTTTAAATTGTTTTACTGAAGGGTTAGGATTAGAGTTTTATATCATGGATCATGAAATAGATTTGTTACATGCTTGGCCAAATGAAAAATAAACTCTGAAGAGAAACGTTTACCGAGGACAAATATGACAAATAATCTAACCATGCTGGATTCTGGATTACTGTGGATTAGAAATGGACAACTGAAGCCTGTAGGTGTAACATCTTAGACTTTTAGACACAGTCAAATTCTCCATCTCATCTCTAATTTGTAGATCTCACACTCAACATGCAGCAATCTTGCTCACTATATAAAGTTTTCCATTTCAAATGACAAAATCTCATTCTATAAAAAATCACTCCACCCTCCACATTGTTGTGACATGTAGAATGACATTTCCTTCACTACATGTTGGCAGGAGTAAAGGTTAAAGTAAATTAGTGCATGTTTCCTCACGCAGTGTTTCCACAATAAAACATTTGTGTGGGAAAGAATATGACAACTACTTGAGTGACATGCACAAGCTGTACAGGCAATTATTACTAATAAGGAAGAGCACTGATCACTATGTATAGATGTATGAATATGCATGACATGTTTATGTGTGTCTGTGGGGATATATAGGATATGCATGAATGTACTGCAAAAAAAAAAAAAAAAAAGTCACCACCTGATTTAACTAGGCAAATAGGTAAGAGCCTTTCATTGGATAATGACTGCAGTGATATGTTTCAGTGCTATAAAGTGATTAATCCACCGATGCAGGAGTAGCTTCTAATTTCAAATGCTACCCATACATATATCCCAACAAAGACAAGAGCTGAAGAGTCTGCATCACAAAGAAAAAAAACTAAGGAGATACAGTTGTTAAGAACTGTCATTGCCTTATTAAGACCTGGAGATTGGACTGTAGAGCAATGAAAAAGGTCAGTGGTCTGATGGGTCCCTGGGCTGCCTCTGCTGTGATTGGGTGGATCAGGGTAAGAAGAGGTGATGAAGCGATGCACCGACTGGCGCCTTGTGCCTGCCATACAGGCCTGTGGGGGCAAAGGCATGATCTGGGGGTTGCCCCAGTTGATCACATCTGATTCAGCAACATTATGAGCCCAAAAAATGAGGTCAGCTGACCTTAATATACCGGAATGACCAGGTTTTCCCATCAGTGAATTTTTCTTCCTGATGGCACAGGCATATCAAATTGTGAAAGAGTGGTTCAAGGAGCATGAGACCACCACAGACCCAACCACTGAAAATCTTTGGGACGTGCTAGAGAAGCAGACTTTACACAGCTAAGTCTGACCCGCCCATCATCAATACAAGACCTTGGTGAAAAATCAATGCAACTCTAGATGGAAACAAATATAGTGACATTGCATAAGAATATCAAATGGATGATTGGATGATGCAGGTGAGTCAGTACTGGTTGCCTTGGACCATGGATCATTTGACCTGCAGACCACAGTATGCCTGAAGAACTACATCTTCCAGTAAGCCCTGGAGCAATAGGGCCCTCATGAATCATCCTGTCCCTTCCTCTTCACAGTTTACACATCAGACTTGGTACAACCAGACACCTGCTTTCAGAGGTTTTCTGATGACTCAGCGGTTGTGGGGTTGTATCAGAGGAGGATGTGAGGAGGAGCAGGGCGAATATGGACTTTAAAATTTCAATCACCTCCAGCTGAACATCTCCCAAACAAAGGAGATGGTGATTGACTTCCATAAGAAGAGATCCACGCCAGCCCTGTCACCATCGGAGGCACAGAGGTGAGGTTGTTTCCAGCTACAGGTACTGGGAGTACTGATGGACAACAAGCTGGACTGGCCGCCTACATGGAGATGGTGTACAAGAAGGGCAAAGTAGGCTGCACTTCCTGAGGTTAAAACCTTCAACAACTGCAGACCCTCTTCTGTGAAACTTTTTAACAGTCTGTGGTACAGTGCACTCTTCTTTGGTGTGGTGTGCTGGGGAGGGGGTCATTTAGACAGAAACAGACTGGAACAAACTGATGACTAATGACCAATAATCACCAGACATTTGCAATATTAATGGTAATATTTCGACAACACGGTTTACGGCAATATCCTGTGTTACATGCAATATCCTGTGTATTGCTAGATACTGTAATACAAATGTTAATAGTGTAATATTCCCTGTAATTTTCTGTATATTCTGTATATTTTGTATGGCTCTTTGTTTTGGTTTCGTTTTTCTTTCTTCTCGTGATTACACTTGTCCCTTTTTAATTTTATCTTAATTTATATTTGTGATGGCGGTGTGCTGCTGCTGTAACAAAGCAATTTCCCGTCAAGGATCAATAAAGATTATTATTATTATTTATTATTATTATTATTATTATTATTATTAAATGATGCCACAGCGACGCGCGTTTGTAATAAAAAAGCTAAAAAAGTCCAATCAAATATTAGAGTATGAGACTTTGAAGCGACATGTGCTTATAAGAGACAGGTGCAGACTGTAGACAAAATGTCCAGCCTAAAACATAATCTACCAATTTATCTGTGTATTCGGTAGTAGTAGTACTAATGTGGTGTTGGTAATACACCACAGTGGTCAGTAGGGGGCAGTGTCAATCAGATCTGCTTAGATGCCTCGCTGCTGTCACCAGAGACAGTGCAGCATGAATAAGTTTACAACAGGACCAACTGGTCAGACATAGTTTCCATCTCTATCTCTTGTTCCTGCCAACACATTATACCCACACACACAGTATTTATTTTATTTGCCTGTCAGAGCAGGTGACCAGTTTGATTCTATTCTGTCCTCATAAACAAACATAAAAAGAGCCTACACTGATCTATTAAAGCTGTCAGTCTATAATAGTGACTACACATTACTGTATATCTACTGAGAGGAAAGGCCTTCATTATCATTGTTGCCATGGCATTTCAAACCCAGCATGCTCCAGAACAAAAACCACACATGACACAGAGGTGATGAGTGTAAGGAGCGCTCTAGTTCACTGGGTCAGAGAGCAGTCTACCAGCCTGTGGCTGATACTTGCTCGAGCCATGCTTCTTTGGGAGGATGAGCTGTTTTTGTTCCTAATGAGGAGTATTCTGATGACAAAGGTAAGACTCAAGGCGCAATTTTAAACAGCCCATCATCGCCTATGCAGATTACACTGTTGCTGTAGCCTTTTCTTCCAGCGTTGCTCCTCTAAAGTGTGGATCTTAAAGAGTTTCTCCCATGAGGACAGAAAAACTGCTTCACACTCACAAGTCACCGCCGCTTGATATTCATTAATGTATTCCATTTGCTCTGACATGGCTTTCGGCTGGACACGCTACATTTCTGGTCAATCCCAACTTTGTGCTTAAACATTGATGAGTGCTGTGTGCTTCTGATTACACTCTGTCTGTGTTTCTCCCTATTAATCCAGTTTACTCAGAGGCTGGTGGTCGCTGCAAAACTTTTGAATGTTAACTTCTAGGTCAAGTGATGTCACCAACATCGTTCAAACTGCATCCTGCAAAACTGAACAAACTTGAAATGCGTGTGCATGTGTGTGTGTGTGTGTGTGTGTGCAGCGCTATGCAGGAGGTAGGTGCACAGAGATGAGTGAAGCAGGTCATGAGAGGTGGACCCTTGTCCAGGGTCGGACAGCAGCACATTATTTATTCATGCTGATGTATCTGACCGGGGTCAAGCACTGCACCAGGAGGAGCCCACTACTCACAGAGGCCTGCAAGCCCGGTGACTATCTCACATTCAGAGAAACTGGAGGTGGATCATGTTGGCCATGACTGATGGTATGCACTATTTATACTTGCAGAGCCCAGAATTAACTTGTAAACAAACAATGTTTGTGTTCGTTTAGATGCTCATTGCTTTGACAGAGGCTGGCAGCAGCAAGAGAGAGACACAGCTGAGAAATAGGCTGCTTGACAAGTTTTGTTGCTGTGATCATGGCAGACAAAGGTAAAGTCTTTTCTGTTGCTTTTATTTTTGTTTACTGATTTGTATTAAACTTACACACGGGTTCAAGTCACAGTGGTCTCTGGTGAGGATGTAAGTTTGAGCCCAGACAGAGATCTCAGATCAAGACCAATGCACTAGCCGGACAAGGAGCCCCTCTCATTTCTACCTCTCTCCTCATCTCCATCCATCTTCACTCTTCACCAGGTAAGATAAAATTTCTAATCAAAACAATCATAAACAAAAGTAGGCAGTAGCAAAGAGTGTGTTATTACACTAAACCTCAAATCACATGACACTGAACAAAGGTTGGGGACTTATTGTGAAAAGAAAAGCCTCAAGGTATACCTGTAGAGTCAGGTTGTGTTATAGCGAGCTGTACGCACCAGATGAAGCAGAAAGAAAAACGGTCTGTATTACATTTAGCTGCTTCAGTTTCATGGTCTGGTGTTGTGAAGCCGGTCATAGCACACACTGGGACACATGCTAACCAAACTACCACTCTGCTGTTTTGGAAAGACCACCCACAGAACAGTATCAATAAACAGTTTCACTCTCAGGCATAAATTGTGACCTCATGCTTCCTCCCTGCTGTGTTTCCCATGTTCACCTGACGCCGATTTTCCTCTCCCACCCCTCTTCCCATCTCCTGCGACATTTCACATCGCTTCCCAATCGCCCTTCCCCCTCTCCTGCAGCTCCTCCATCAGATCAGGCCTATCTGCAGCACTAGCCATTTTCCAGCAGCTGCGCCGAGGAGCAGCCAATCGCACTTCAACTTCTGCATTATGAAAGAACGACACCGCTGCCAACGAGAGCAGCGGAGAGACAAAAGCACACAGAGACAGGCCTACCAGCTCGCTCAACACACTCAAAAATGCATTTCCATTACTCCATGTGAACACGACATCAACTAGCAGTTAAAGCTAATCTTAGTTTTGGAGGTTCAACCACACACCGCACAGAGAGGACAGACCATGGTTAGACATAAAGCCGGGAGAACACTCTGATCATACTCTGCAGACCTTAGTCACTTTATATGGGCAGCCTTTATCTCTATAATGAATAGCAGTGGAGCTAGAGTATGTCAACCCAATATTCACTTCTGAATAGCAGCCTAACTGCAGACTGTAGATTGAACCGAGCATAGTCACACATTTCTCTCCATGTGACTACAAATTACTTGAGCTGGGAGGTGCAGATGTCTGTATGGAAGGTGATAAGGAGGTGCATGCTGTCACCACACACCGTTTACATACAGTGTCTGCCTGCACCTGGAGGGCTGGTTTGTAAACTACACAGTTCATTTTGATTTTATTTGGTCAGGTTTGAGATACTGATCAGTCCTACCAGCTCAATACAATGGAGGTGAATGGACTGAGGTTCTTTATATTATATATAATGAGTCAAATGATCACACATATTGTAAAAGGAGTCACCTGTAGTGATGCGATGAACCAGCTCTGCAGAGTGTTTCAGCATCTTACTGCTCATTGTTTTGGTTTCTTTCACATGCCTTTATTTCATTTTGGTTCACTGTTTCACCGAACAAACTTTGAAACTCCACTGTACATTTCCCAAGCCAGACAAACATCAGACAGACACAATTAGCGACTAGCTCATATGAACGCTAGGAAGCTGAACAGATATTTCCCTCAGGTGTTGGTAGCGAGCAAAACTAGGACCAAAAAAAGAGTGAATATTAAATATACTCATCAGATGGTGAGAAACATGACTTAAAAATTTATCCATCACTGCTGGATGTGTAACCAGGCAATAGTTTGCCAACACATTAGCCATGTCAACTTTAGTAGGTAACAATTGTATGTCAGTGTTGTCCTTCAACTTGTTCTAATGCCCCTATGGCCAAAAATCATCGAAGATCTGCTTTAGCTCTTTCAGAAACTATGTCCCGCATTTGATCTACAGACTTTTCTGTGAATAGTTTTCATTGGAGCTACTGTTGGCCTTAAACATGAACAAACGAGACTCAAGCAGAGATCTTAACACCTCCCACTGAGGTTCACTTCACATACAGTACATATATATACAACCATCTGGCCAACTTAATATCTACATACACTATAACACAATTACGCTCAACTGAATTGTAGAAATCGAATATTCAACATCTGTTAAATAACCTTAGTGCTCAGTATACCATCAAACAAAGGACAGCCGGTGTACCGCTAGGGCCAGACTGATTTCCAGCTGCCAAGAGCTGCAGGCCTGTGAATTCTCCCATGATGCAGCACAAGCATAAATATCGATATACTCATAGAATTACAAATACTATGAAAAAAGGATAATCTCCATCAAGCAGGAACCACTTTCTACAAATAAAACACTCCCTGTGAAACCTGCTGACAGAGGAGGACTGTAAAGGGGGATCACTGAGTTTTAATTAAATTAATTTAAATGTCACTTTTAACCGTTAAGTGAGAAGCAAACAAAACTACATGCACCTTATTTCTTCGGTGGTAGTAAATATCTGTGATGGCATGGCTGGATATCACATGAACTCCCAACAGTCCATTAACAACATTACTTTTTATCCTAGACCAAGATTTACTTGAGGACATCATCATCGACAGCTGCTTCCGTTCCTCAGCATATTGTGAGGATAACAGATTTGACATGAGTGGTCGCAACCTAAAACTGATTAAAACACTTCAGCACTTCCTCCTGTGACTGTTAAACTGTCTAAGACTTATCTGTCATCAATGAAGTATCTGTTCTCCCTCTCTCTGTCCATATGGAGTGTGCTCCATCAGAATATGGTAAAATGCTGGCGAGGAGACGGGATGCAGTTAAAGGCCATTTGTATTCAGATCTGTGCTAGTCTGAAGCTGGTTATAGGTGGCAAATGATGCACAGGAGAGAGATGACGCACTCTCCTACTGGGAGACTGTAAATGACACTATGTAAACACTGTGCAATGACACATACATGGACAAAGAGACACACTTAGCTTGTGTGTGTGTCTGTGTCTGTGTCTGTGTGTGTGTAAATGATGACTTATTGAGATGGTGAAACATAGAGAATAGGCTGACAGGTCGTTAGTCTGCAAGTGTGACTATAAAACTACACACAGCTCTTGTTATTCTACACACACCTTTACTGCAACATACATATCAACTCGGACACACACACCTAGAGAAAAGAGGTTAAGGGAAAGGATAAAGAAAGGGAAAGTCTGAGAAAGATTTGCTTATCGCTCTCTGTTTTCCTTAAGGCAATTATAATCAATATTTTAACATTAACAATCAATCACTTGACTACTTGACATGAAGGAGACATGCAGAGAATCACCACCTGACTCTTCTTCAGTTCCCCAAGCCCCACATTTTGTAGCATCTTTTCACCTCATTGTTTTGGTTTTTTAAATGTACTGCTGAGTCTCACAGCTCTTAATACGCCAGGTTTCAGACACAATAAAGCAACAGTTTTCAGCAACAAATTCTAAAACTGACTTGTTAGCTGGGGTTAAGCCCCAACAACAACATTAGCAATTAGCTAGTAAATATAGTGGACCATTTAGCAGCTAAAGAGACAGGTGTTTATAATGAAAGTAGTTGATGTTTTGCAGTCTCCGACTTGTTGCCATTAGCTATGGTGATGCTGTTTGACCCTCCAGGACCGGAAGGTTTTTGTTATGGAACGCTCAACGATGGAAGGAGAGTGGTTTCTATAGTGCTTTCTGTGACCTGGAGAGTAGTCTGCACAGGTGTGTTTGTAGGTGCTGTGGTGTTAACATGTATTTTAGAGTTTATAAAGTATAAATGCTATATGTGTGTACGCGGTGTTTATTGCAGGTGTAAGACTGCTAGCAGCATCTCTTGCTCGCTGCAGAGTGAAACAGAACTCTACAGAGCGTCCCTGTTTTCTGTCTGATCCGGCCAGACCAAACAGCACAGAGCAAAACGCTGCCGTAGTATGCGTGGGTCAATACACCTAAGGCCAGGTAGGCTACAGGTATAAAATCGAGAGTTAAAATGATAGTTTCAACCTTTCTTCTTACCTCATACTTTACCTCATACTCAAGACCTCTACATTTTGTCTATTCAGGTATTAATCAAAGGGATTATTAGATGGTGCATGTTGTTGTGGTACAAGGTTAATGGTTGATCAAGCCAGTAAGCATAAAGGTTCAAAATTCCTGGCTGTCTCTCAGAACTAAATAGATTATTGAATGTAACAACACCAGGTTGTGTCTCAAATAAAACACGCTTAGGCTTGTACTCTGCAGTGTTGAAGACGTGTGGCGATGCAGCCGCTTGTGTGAAGTGACCGACAACTAACCTCAAGGACTCAACGCTCTGCAGGGACTCTCTTTGTCTGACACACTGCCTTCTCCCAGCAGCTTCACGCCTGCTCCAGCACAGCAGCCTCGCTGCCACACGGTACTGAACATACAGGTAGAGATCTGCGGATAGTCAGGTGTGCAATCGAGCTAAAAACAGGTAAAATTACAAGTGAGAAACAGGCTTTTGAAGATCACGAAGACAGTACTTCACAGTCCTGATGAGGTAGAGGAAGCACAAGGATTTATCAGTCTTCTTGAGCAAACTACTAAAACACTTTAAAATCTAAGACTACTACAGACTTACATGACTTGAATGACTCGCATGACTTGTGAGAAACAACTGGTTGGGCAAACCGCGGCCTCAAAATTGTTTTTTTTTTTTTTACCTGATTCTGTGTTTTGCAAAAAGATTGTTGAAGCAGTTTTCATGTCTGTGTTATCAGAGAGAATACTATAAAGATGCTCCACCTTCACTCTTAAATCCCTTGATACAGACTATCTCCTGTCTCAGATTTACATTATTTTATCCTCGAAGTAGGTTGGTCTTCCAATCGGAAAAATTACCACCTTACATGCAACTTTAGGACTATTCAAACACTCAAATGGTGAGAGAAACAGAGAAACCGGTCTTTTTGTTTTAGCCCCAAACCCTTAACACACTATAAAAACTTGATATCTTATTACTGCTTTAAACCAAACCATCACAAACCTCACAAAACCCTGTTTATACTATGTATCCTAAGAGAATTAAATAAAGGTTCGAAGACTTTGGTTTTAGGTTTCAGGTTGTTAGTTTAGGTTAAGGGTATGGCTGGAGTTTGTACCGTTGTGATGGTTAATGTAAGGGGCTGGGAATCATTAGTCAGTACATGAAAATAATCAGGCCATTATTTTAAAATATATTCTAATGTGTTGCAATTTTATGGACATTTTAAACTTTTGAGGAGGCCAATTTGTAGGCTGGTGCATCTTCCAAGTCACCTCAGTGCTTACTGCATGTAACATTTACCTCTCACCTGCCAGCCTCCAAGCGCCTTCCTTCATCGCCTACCATTCCTCATATCAATGTTAACAATAACCTTTTCTCTGCCTCTAAGTTTGCTTCTGGGTCCATCTAACAAGCCCATGACAGATTTTTACCATCAGACTGAAAGGTATAGACTGAAGCTGCAGCTTAGTGAAACTACCTAACTTAAACTCAGTGATTTTTTTTTGTGCTCACCCATTGTTTCTTGAGCATGCATATTCCCATAAAATCACTTTCAGACACTTTCAGTGTGACTTCTTTTTGTCTTATGTGTGATTTGTATTACTTTGAAATCTACCAAGTCACTGAATTTTAATGTGAGCCTTTAATGTAATATACAGCTGGTTAGTTGTTTCTTGATGAGTTGTTTTCTCACACTCACAGGGGGCATTTTTCTGCATTGAGTACTATTACTCTTGATGCTTTAATACATTTTACTAATTGAGTATTTTTACTTTGATGTAATTTTCAGCACAGAGCTTTTACTTTTTTTAAGTGGCTGAAAACCTCCTCCACCTCTGATTAAAGCTCAATGAGACTAAAACACATAGAAAAATAGATTAAATAAATACATATATTCATAGATAAACTGCTGTAAAGATGGACATTCTATTAGAACACAGAACTGTTCGATCAAAGAGAGTTCTATTAGAACACAGATGTATTAGAGAATTCTGTGACAACACAGAATTCTACAAACACAGTACTTCTCTCAACTCAGAGTTCAGTTTTTATTCTCCCCAGTGAAGTGACTTAGTATTTTTATCCAAGTACAACCATCACGAGAGAAAAACACATTGACAAGACTTGAACAAAAACGACAAAAGGAAAAGAGGAAAAGACAAAGAAGAGACAAAGCAAGGAAACCCTGCATCTGAAGATGTCTGAAGAGAGACAGGTAAGGATATCCTACTAAGATCCATGTTTTTGTATGCATTTATAATTTCTCCCAGCCTTTTAGGTATAATCTGAGAGGTATAAAAACTAAATCATGTCTTTGAACAGGAAGAAGTTTTTGAAAAAGAACAAATTTGGGACAATGGGTTTATTTTACTGTGTAACAAAATTAAGTCATCAGCATATAAAACTGTTTATTTCAGTGCCTGTGCATGGGCATTCAAAAACAAAACTGCGAACACTGCAACACAGCTAAAAATCTTATGATTGTTCAACATTTTGTAACTAAATGTTACTCTATACTCCAAACTAGAAATGCTCATTTTGTCAGTAGGAACAGTGTCACACTTGTTGGCCTGTGTGAAACTCTGCTAACATTTACTAACAGGCTACAAATAGCAACACCTTTTTGTTTCTCATTGAAATGATAAGCATCTAGAAAGGTGAAAAATCAAGTATGAGTGGTAATGTCCTGTTGTAATCTTTGTTGTCAAATTTGTATGTCATATAAAGCAACAAATGTTATTGAGCGTAAACAACAAGTTTCACAGTTCACAGTTTATAAACATAGAAAATGTGTATTTCCCCACTAGGACACCACTCCAAGCAGCATGGACAAAGCTGTAGAGAAGATCGCTGACGCCCTTGTTTCAGACGTCATTGAACAGGTTGCTGCAAATCTCAGTGAGCTGTTGCAAAATGTTCACCGCTGGGATTCAGACGAGCATGCCACGTCTGAGGATAACAACGATGGATCCTCAGCTGGTTCTCTCGTCCAACAGAGGGTCCAGCAACACCTGGAGAAATTTTTCACTATGCGGCAGGTGTTTGCTGAGCATCGTGGGAACAGTCTAGGGGACGAAGAGGTCACCGAAGAAGTTGTCTCTCCAGCTATGTCTGAGGTGATAGTTACACCTGATTCCCAGGAGAGCACCAAATCAGCCAGCAAAGCAAAGAAACCAGTTGCTATGCCATTCATGAACAAGCTGAAGTTGGTGTGGAAGAGCCACTTTGGCAGAAAGCATAGCAAGAAGGTCAAAAGGGCTTCAGATCGACACCTGTGCTCCAGTCCTGAGGAGCAGTCTATGGATGAAGAGGACACCATAGAGAGTGACAGAGAACAAGAAGACTCCATCAGCTTGTTTCTGTCACCCAAACAGGTGGATGAAGTTCCTCAGGGTGAACTGCTGGCTGATACACAAACCAATTTCCAGGAGGAGATGAGACATGATGAGGTCCTGAGGGCTGCTGCCGACACTGAGGGGGAGGTGTTTACCCCTGACCTGGTGGACAGCTGCTCTCAGGCCTTTGAAAAAACATCAAGTCAGACTTCCCCGGTGCAGACAATTCAAGTCTTGCCCATCAAAGACCAGGAAGACTTTGACACAACCAAGGCTGATGGACAGACCATAAAAAACCCTCTAGAGCCAGAGAAAGAGGGAGAAGATAAAGAAAGAAGGGAAGTCAGGATCCCTGAGACAGGATCATCCACCCGACTCTCCAGCAGGTCAGAGGAAAGCAAGACGGCAGCTTCCTCTGCTTCCCCTCCACGCACCCCCCCAGCCATCTATGAGGCAGCAAACATGATTGTCAGCCACGTCATTGAGCAGGCCATCAGGACACTGGAGACTGAGGCCAAAGCCAAGAGACCAGCCAGTACAACCATCTTCAAAACACTGAAGACTGCGTGGAAGAAACACTTTGGCAAGAGGCAGAGAAATAAGGTCGCACCAGCTTCACAGGATGAGGCTCGAGCTGAGTCTTTCGGTCTGGAAGAACTGTTTGCTGAGCCTGTCGAGGTGAGACCTGCAGAGGCTGAGGATGACGAGGTCATGGAAATACCATCAGGACCCCCAGAAGAGGATGGACGTACTGTGGTTTCCCAGGGAGGAAATGAAGCAGCAGCAGACCAGACAGTCGTCATGAATTCCTCCACCATGTCTCTCATGATAATGAGATTCTTCCAGGGTCTCACTGAAGAGTAGGTCATTTATTTTCCCACTGAAACTCTAGTGGACACTTGAATACATTTATAACATATGAGTGCATTATTTCTGTGTTTCACCTTTTGTGTCTGTTCTCTCTTCTTTAGGCAATGGAGGGAAGTCAGTGAGGGCGTTTTCAATCAAGATGTGAAGGAGAAGCTGATTGACATGTGCGTGGATTTGTTGAAGTTCACCTCAGACTCAGTCATTAAAAATGTCTTGGAGTCACTCGCTCAGTCATCCACCACATCTGGCACGTTCACCCTGAAGACCCGCTATGACATCCAGAGAAGTGTGGAGAGCTCCTTCAGCCAGGCTGTCTGTAATATCATCGGGACAGATATCCCTGTTAGGATTTCACCTGAATTCACAGAGGCCATAGCGACTGAGGTACTTGAAGTGGTCACCCCGGTCCTCTCCGTGGCCATACAAGCCTCACTGGATGAACAGTCCTCGATCGCCACTGCTCCTGCCAATGTCCAGGTGTCAAAGGACAAAGCAGCCAAGAAGACTCTGGCAGGAGCTATTTCCACCATAAAATCCCTCCTTACCGGACGAGGCGCTGTGATCAAAAGGAGGGTTATGTCACAACAAGGGTTGGAACCTAACATAAACGAAGAGACACCAGCCACAGGACGTGGAAGACAAGAAAATGAATCTGTGTGGAGGAGGTGTTTCAGGTGAGAGGAGAAGGATCCAGCTTATCACTGAGGATCCAATTGAATCAAAAGGTGCTAAAAGAGCAAACAGGAGTCTCCGCCTCCTCTGGCAACATCCTCCATCACAGAGGACCCACCCCTGGCTGAGACCACTTACTAGTGAGATCTAAGAAGAAGAGGAGACCAAGACAAACGGCTTCTGCAGCATCTTCTGCAACATCTTCTCAAAGGTAATGAAACCTTCTCAGGACCAAACAACAAGTCTAGTTGCCTTGACTTAAAGACATCTGGGTTTCACTGTTGCATTCTTGCTGAACTGCCTTTATTTTGCTTGTACTGATGTTGTTTTTCTAGAACAAGAATGAAAAGAAGAAAAAGAGAAGACGACTTGTCCAAAACTTCCTCTTGGATGCGGGGTTGTTCTTGCAGTCCATGCATTCTGTCCACGCTGTCAGCCCCTGCTGCACACCCCCTTTCTTTTCTCAACCCTCTACCCATTCCCTTTCTCTCTCTCACTCTCCAACATCCCCCTTTCTCCTCTTCTCCACCCCTCTAACACTTCTAACCTTTCTCAAACCCCTGCTAACTTTTCTCAAGCCCCCACCCCTCACCCTGCCCCTCCTCTCTCTCTCCCTCTCTTTCTCCCTCCTCTCTCTCTTTCCCTCACAGCCCAGCCGGTCGAGGCAGATGGCCCACCAAGAGCCCGGTTCTGCTTGAGGTTTCTACCTGTTGTGCGAGCTTCCTCGCCACTGCTGCTACAAGTGCTTGCTCTTGGGGGAATGTTGGTCTCTATTTCTGGCCGCCACCAAACATTTTAATTTGGCTTCACAAAATTTACTTCAATTAAATATTCAGTATTATTTTACTGTCTTTCTCACTGTATAAATGCTTGAATATCGATGGTACTTCTGGTTTGTTGGACACCTGCATAACAAGTAGTGAACTGAACATGATTTTCTGTTTCTGAGAAATCAGACAAACTTCCCAAAGTCCACAGTCCTGTACCCTCAGAAGCTGCAGTAAGTGTTATGTCTACTTAGAGAAGGGAACATAGTTGAATGAAAGGTGCAGCTTTTCAACGATGGGATTCTGCGGGTTACGAAACTCTGGTTATGAGATAGTTCAAAATAACAAATTAGAAAATACCAGAGAAGATTGTTCAGGACCTTGCACACCCATTTTAACGCTATTTTACTGGCTCAATTTCTCAACTTGTATATTCTTTTCTATGTTATATTATTAGTGTTGGTCAGGAGGCTCACTTGAATTGTAGCCTACAGCACTGGAGTCTGTCACTTCAAGGCTCTCCATGTGTTATAAACAGAGCTGGTTTAAAACAAAACCTAGTGGTGCAGTCAGATTCTAAATACAGCAGTTCTCTTCCTATTTCTTTATTAATTCTCCTTCACGTCTTTCTCCTTGATCTTCATGACGTTTTCCTATCGAGTCAAGGAAAACGGTTGGAAAAGAGTTTATTTTGTTATTCGTACGCAGCCCGTGTTATCTTACCTTAGTATTTCATCCATGGTTTGTGACGTAGCAGTTAACGACCCGCCTTGTGCTTGTGGAAGCTGAAAAGCATGGATGTACATTAACACAAACGCGCCGGCTAAGCAGCTTGACACCGGGTTTTCCATTATAAAGAAGTTCTACAACCCTTTTTCTGAAATAATAACCTATACAACACGCGACGCGCTCCCCAACAACGCAATGCTCCAGTGCTCACCTGTTATCATCCGCCTTTGTTTTACCGAAGTTGTGCGCAGGTGTACACAGATACACGTGTGAAGCTTCTTTCTTTTGTTTAATTTATGGTACGTAACTAATCTAACACAGAAAGGTTTAATTGAACATGTATTGATGGATGTATTGAGGAGGTGATGTCCCTGGTTGCCCTTAGCACCCACGTGCATGTCACACTAAATTGTTTCCAGTAGGCAAAAACACGGAAATTACAAATAAAACGCACTACTAACATACTGTTCATGATGTAACAGGAACATTGGTTGTCTTCTAGGTCTATTTTATTGAAAAGAAGAAAAAGACCAAAATTTGTGGTTTTAAAGAAAACAAAAGCCCCAGAACTCACCGGAAGTTGCTTAATTAAATCAATATAAGGAAATGTGGTTAATTATTTCATTTGTTGGCTAGTAGTTCTTCCTGACTCAAGGAATAAAACTTTAATGCTGTTTTTTATTTTACTTTTGCTTGATTTCTCTCATATTCCTCTTATGTGAAGTTAGCCTGTACCAGCTTTGATTGGCATCCATGTTAGAGGGGACAATTTTATACCAAGTGCAGTCATAAGTGCTTGTGTGAATAATGCATGTACCTGTGCATGTGTGTGTCTCACAGGACAGGAGTGTGCGTGGCAGTAAGTGTGTTGGCGCCCTCCTGTTCGATAAGGGTGACGTCCTACGGTGGGGCTTTTCAGCCGTGACTGCGGGCTCATGTAGCTGTTTCCAGCCACTGGGACCGCCTCCGGCCGAGTGTTGCTGTGTGGAGCTGATCACACCTCTGCAATAGTGGAGGAGATCACGACTGCCTGCAGAGATGGACATCAAGAGGAAAATGAGGAGAAAATAGCCTGTTGAATAAATCACCTGTTGATGTTCACGCCCACATCCTCCATTGTAGATGTGCGAGTCCTGTCAGAGGCATTTAACGGTCTGAATGAGTGGACGCCACCGCAGAGGTTAAAGGTCATCATAGTGCTGCCTCGTGTTCATCCTCGGCCTCACGACCCTGTGCCTCACCATATCCACAGTGAACATGGTGGTATGTAACTTCAGATAAGTGTCCACCCTGAGCCCCGAGAAGTGAATCTCACAGACTTGTCACACAATCTCTGAGACTTCATGCCCTCATATGGGGACATCACATTTTGGTTTGTTGCATCTATATTTCATTTAGCCAAACTTAGACCTGTTGTCCTCGTTAGCTGACACACACTTCTAAAACAAGATGGTGGCAGCACCCTGTTAACAAATCTACAGCTCAGATCAAGATTAAAGTACAAGAGGAACAAGACCTAACTAAATGTTATGGTTGAAACTTGTTTTCTATGCTCAGCAACATTTGTTCCTTTGATATGACACCAGGAAATACTATCCATTTGCTTTTTAAGCTGTCTGAAATAAACTGCCATACAGTAACAAACCCATTGACCTCATGTGCCAAAACTACTTCCTGTTCAAAGACATGGTTTAGTTTTTATACTTACTAGGCCCCATTGATCCCAAAAATCTAGAGAAATTAAAATGCTAACAAAATCAACACCAGTGGACAGGAGAAGTGGAAAGGGGTGGAAAAGGTAGTGTATTTGCGCTAAATTTCTCAAATATGATTTTAAATGCTAAATAAGTTTTTCTGTTGACAGACTGGATCTGTTACCGGACTTGTTCACGGTTCTGTATCCCAGCATAAACACACAATGGCCACCCAGCAGACACGCATCATTAGCGCACGCCTGACCTGTGAGGTACAACACACATAAACACACTTGTCTGTCTTTTACACACCTGCCTGCAGAACAGAGGAGGTTTCTAAATGTTTAATTTTATACTTATTCAGTCTCTTTTTTTCTGTCTGTCAGTCCCAAAGGTTCAGACAGTGGTCTACTGCAGCTCAGTGGGGTACCCAGAGGAAATGAGTTGGTGAAAAGAGGTTAGAAAACACACTCACCAAAACTGCTGCCCTTCTCAGGTACCACACACACCTGCCTCTCTTTGCACAGGTCTCGGGCTGTTAAGTATTTAATTACAATCAGAGTTTTCATTACTTGTCCACAGGCTCAAATCTGTGAACTAATTCTGCAGGACAAACATAAAGCAATAAGGGTTTTTAAAAGAAAGACAGCACAAAGCTGAAGGTGTTTGGGGACCCAGCTCTCTGCCCCACCTCCTGTGACAGACAGCCACACACCCGCATGAAAACTTTCCCTGTAAAAAGGGACTTTTACTTTGAAGTCAAGTAATTGCACTCGCTATGGTCACCGAGATCGGTCATATTATTGTACTCTTTCATCCGGCTGGCGCTCTTTTCAACGAGTTCAAACAAGATGTCATTAACAAAACTAACCTTTATGGCTTTAATCTAAAAAGCCAATCTCTTGGCCTATAGCACCTAAAACAACTTATAAATTGTAATTAACAGAGGTACATTGCTGTTGGTAAGTCAGTTTTGTTGGCTTGTGATGCTGTACGTCATGGACAGTCTAGTGTACTGTGTGTCTATGCGTTCAAGTGTATAAAGTTACAGCCACCAGGCCAATGACAATATACAGGATCGGCCATGGTTGCCGTGGGGACGGTATGCTAATCTGCAATGGGGGTGAATGGGGAGAAAATTTCAGTCTGTTTCACACCTGCTTCTCCACAGAAGTCATTTTCCGCCATCCATCCTCTTGAAGAAAATCAAAATATCATTATCTTTTGAATACACAAGCTCTTTATCAACTCACTGATGTGCAGCAGCTGTTTCACCTGTGTAAGCAGCACACACCTTCCAGAGGAAACACTGCCACCAAACACCTTTACTTGCATATAAAAAGCAGCTTTCAATCAAAACTCTTTCTACTCCTTAGTCTTACTTCTACTTCTACAGTTACAGTATTTGTGTCATTGCCTTTTATTTCCTGATATTTTTGGCCTCCCATTATAAGCGTAACATTGCAGTGAGCCCATGAGGAGCCTGATTACCAACAGAGCAGGGTAGGGTAGCCAAAAATTACCCCTAAAACTAATTAGTAAAGATGAATATATTTGTAGAATTAAAAGTTTGCTGGCATTTAAGTTTCACAGATTTCCATGTCAGTTTCCTGTAAATTTCTAATTTGTTCTAAAAAGAATCTAGACAATAGTTTCTTTTTATGTTTAAAGAGTGACTAAACAGCAGATGAGAGTCTTGTTTTACAGTGATGTAGAGCTGTACCTTAGGGTTTGTCGGCACACCATGACGTCATTAATGGGTTTGTGTTCTTAAAAATCTCTCGTACACTCACTACACCTGTTTAAAACCCTGAAATTTTAAGCTCACAAAACTCATTAAAAACAAATATAAGTAAGTTTGGCCTTCCTAAAAGAATATGGCTCTGGGCCCTACTTTGTTAAGCTGTTTTGGTTTCCATCCAGCTGGAAGAAGTGGTCACTCCACTTAAAATGCAGTGAGAGTGCAATGTACATACAGTACTCACGCCCTTAAACAGCTTTTCACCAAGAATTTTAATGTGAATAAAGGTTGAATCAGCACAATTATCTACATATTTTAATGATATTTACAGTACTGGTCCACTGAGAATTGTTAACCAGCGCTTTCCTAACATGTCTATTGCTGAGGCCATTACACCAGATGTATAGCATACAGGAAGCAAATAGGTAACAGCTGGCAGTGCAGGGGCCCATAAACATGCTCACTCATTTGTCTATTATAATCATCTAACTCTCTGTCTACTTTAAGTATCTACAGTTATGAATGACCACAGTTGACAAATGCATCAAGAAACAGAAAAGAACTCTACAACCATGCTAACATTGGCTAATTGATGGGAGTGACATTAGTCCTGCAGGTATCAAAGGTCCAGTGTGTAACATTTGGCTAAAGATCTTGTTGGGAGAATGAATAATCTACAAAGACATTTTATTAGTGCTAAACTAATCATTATTGTGTTTTCATTTGCTAGAATGAGCAATTTATTTTACATAGGAGCAGGTCCTCTTCCAAGGAGTCTGCTATGTTGCTACCGCCACGCTTTCTACAGTAGCCCAGAATGGACAAACTGGAACCAAACAGTGGCTCTATATAGGCCTTTCACATTTTTTCGACATCACAGCCTACAGCCTGTTACATGTCAGCTATTACCTATAGTTTACAGACAAACAACTAAATACAATATCTAAATATACAGTGAGGTAAGTACAATCAGGTAAATAGCATAAATAAAATATTTAGTTTTCTTTGATATAGTTGTTAATGCGTAGTTGATGCAATTTTATCCCCTGACAGCCACCGAGATGCTCCGACATGCTTGGAGAGTTCAGGGAAACGGAAATTCAGTCGTGGTTGCAACCCGTATTCTCACTCACTAGATGGTACCTAAATCTACACATATTTCCCTTTTAAGTCATAAAGGTCACCTTGATGATGGAGCTAGATGGAGTAGTCAAGCATCACCAGAGTTGTTACATTTCATCCTGGGGGCTTCCAAGTGAATGTCTGTACCAAATTGTGTGCCGATTTTCAAGAAAATGTAAAGATATTTCACAGAATAAGCGAAAATTAGTGGTACCCAGAGGGTACAAGATATCCAAACCAAATTTCATGGCAATTTAGTCCTATAGTTGTGAGACATTTTACCTAGAAACACAAATATCAACGTCACAGGGAAAGTTAGATGAAAATTAGGAGGATCACCAGAATCGGTAGGATTTATCCTCTGGGGAACATGAATATTCGTAATAAAACTCATCTGAGTCCATCTAATTATTTATTTTTTTTCAGATATTTTGCACTTGAAAACTAAATATTAGCGTTATATTTTAGTTAGTGAGTGAAATTCTTTGCAATTTCAAAACTGTCAACTCTTGTGTAATACTTTGTAATACTTCCTGAATTAATGTGTACGATGAATTAATGTTAATAACTCCTCCAGTCTCACCTGCCGCCAGCTTCTCTCTCCTCAGGGTGAATCTGCCCACCACCTGCTGACTCCTCAGTCAGGAGACGAGCAGACTCCAAGTTTCAGGCTCGAATCACCAGTTCACCAACGTTTATCACTGACTGTCCCGACAGGTGAGAGGAGGCGTGGAGATTGAAAGGTGAGAGAAACAGGGCACATTTGGAGACCGAGGAGTTTTTTGAGTTTGTGCTTGTGTGTGTGTGTGATTGCTTTGGCGTCGAGATTCTCCAGCAGTGCTGAGACTGCACTCTTTACCGTCTGTCCGCTGGGAGGTCGGCCGCTCTGCTTGTCTGCACACACACACTTGATACACGCCATCATTGCCTGAAACACTGCAGCATTATTCCAATACTCCCATAAAAGAGACAAGTTAAAGATGAAATACGCCTGCCATTGAACATTTCCACTTTATGATGAATTGATACCCTCTGTATCGTCTCTCCCTCCACCCTCCTGGTCTTGCTGCATCACCCCATTGCTCCATCTATGTGCCCTCCTTTCTTCCTCTTGCTCTAGCTCATAAACGAAGAAAACATACAGAGTGTTCTACGTCTTTGATCCCTTCTCAGCTAAAAAAAAAAAAATGGCAGAGAGGCGACTGAGCCTGTGTGGGTTTAAATCTTCCCACATACACAGGGGCAGATCCTGTGCTCACCTTCCAGTGGCAGTGCAATTTAAACCAATGGTCGTGGTATAATTAGACGACACTCACTTCCACTTCCTGTGAATCGAATCACATCAGAGCTGCGGCTGCTGCAGATTCAGCTACACCGACACTTCTGGAGTGGTTCATATCGGCTCCACTCTAGTGCTGCGGTGACAGAGGGATTCAGCCAGATATATTGACAGTGTGAGAGAGAGAGTCGAAGTCATCCTGAAATCTGGGAGCTGTGTGTCCAAAATCTGTTGAAAAAAATCTAAATGTTATCACTAAACACGTCTGACAGGCTTCCATTCTTCATACCTCCCGCTTTATGTCAGCCCCTATTTCATCACAAACTTAAACTTTGGCAGGCATAATTAAAAATTTGAGCTTACAAATGACTCTGTGGTGTTAAAGTAAGAAACAGCTTGATGTAACATGGTTATAAACCAGAGCATCGGACAAAAAGTTTGACCTGTTGGTAGCGCTTAAATGGAAAGTATTTGGAGTTCATCATGTGGAAGATATAAATCTGTGGAGAAAATATCACAGCAGTCTATCCAGTAGCTGGAAAGACTCAATACGTGAGCCTTGTTGTTAACTCTGTAATACACTCACAGGCCACTTTATTAGTGCACTAATTCAACTGCTTGTTAACGCAATATCTAATCTCTCAGCCAATCACATGGCAGTAACTTCAATGCATTTAGTATGCAGACATGGTGAAGACAACCTGCTGAAGTTCAAACCCAGCATCGTTCGGGGAAGAAAGGTGATTTAAGGGACTTTGAACATGTTGTGTCTACATGTACGTGATCTGCTGGGCATGAAACTACAAAGATGCGCCGCTTAAACAACAAGGCCAAAGGAACTGTGGGACGGATTCTCTTTAATTTAATTTGGTAATTTAATTTGGCAGTAGTCTGAAAAGTCTCTATGTAAAAGGAGACATAGGAAACACCAGTTCCTTTTAATTTCCTTAACACTTAGAGAATTGGACCAGCCTTACCATGGCTGCCACTGAGATACTTCCAGGTCAGTTAGGCCTCCTAAATAGGAGTATCTAACTGCACGGTGTCCTCTGTTATGCACTGTGCAATATCCTCTGTTGGACTATGCATCCTTGGTAACAATGGCTCTCTCTCAAACTTGTGTAAAGAACTAATCGGTGGGAAAGATTTCATGGCAGCTTCAATGGAAAGGACAGAGGCCTGTGTTACTAAATATACGAGATAATGTTCATCCTCTGGGGACCATGAATGTAAAGTGTCATCAGAACAGCTGACCCAACAGCCACAAGAAAAACAGACGCTCTCTCATTAGAAACATCCATCCATCCAAAAGCACTGATCCGGTTATACTAATCTGACAGGCTGCTATCAGTCATGCCTTCTAGTACACCATGTAGTCTTCCACATTTTATGACAACCTCATTTTGGCAGCATAATTAAGTTAAGCTTATAAACGATTCCAAGCACATAAAGCTGCCAAATAAAGACAAAATGGAAAACCAGGCAGATTAAAATTTGAAGAGCAATAAAAGATGCATTTGAAGTTTTTAAAGTAGCTACTACTATCATTCAACTTTCTTTCATTAGAGAATATGTGAAGATTCAGACAGAGGGGAGGACGGGGAGAGAGAGAAGCTTACAGGAGACTTTTACTCTTAAATTTAACTGTATGAAGACACCAGCTTACTCCTACCAAAATAAATACAAAATAAATCAATTAGAGCACAATGCAGCCAGCCAGAGAAAAGAGAAGTGGCTTGGGGACAATAACTACTGTTGCCTTTCAAATTACATCCCTGCTCTGTGGAGATGTAAAGCCATCAAACCCCCCTCCCGCGATCTATCCTCTTCTTCACTCCACCACCTCCTCCTCCTCCTCGGTGGCAGGGTCACTGCCACCGTATCTCTTGTTGTATAGATCTCTGCTGTTAAGCTCCCCCGGAGACCTGCAGTTTTTTAATGTGTTGTATCTGACATCAAACCTTAAACGTCTTTGGTTTGCAGGATCTCACTATGTGGGAAATAGTCCAGGATAAAGGCGAGGGCAGGCAAAGGGCCTCCTGGGTGGAATAATTCCCTGAACCATCAAAAACGGTAAAAAGGGAAAAGAGAATCGCAGCTTCTGCTGCCAAAGAACTCTCATCCCCTCCCGCCAAGAGGGGCAGACAGGAGGGAGCTCAGACAGGGAGAAGATCCAGATGTGCTCTGACCTTCAGAAGAGGATAAAGGTGAGGGAGACTGAAGGGTGAGGAGGAAGTTTATGCAAAAGGAGGAAGATGAGGAGGGAAGGAGGAAAAGAAGAGAAGAGGGATTAGCGCAAGAGAAGCTCAAACAGCGCCCAAAGAAATCCAATCAGGGCTCCCGCTATCTCCAAACATCACCTGAAAAGTCACAAGAAGAAAACAACGAAGAGAGAAACCTACCATGAGTACAAACAAAGGCGAATACCGTCTCACGCTGGCCATGTCCTCTGCAAAACCATCCAGCCACTTGTCTCCACCACAGCTCAAGACAAGATCAGCACTCTTCTCTGCTGGGAAACATCCTCCACTCTTGCCCACTCTGCAGCCTCCAAACAGGTGCAGAGACCAAAACACAAAGCTCTGAGGGAAGAGCAGAGAAACACTGAAGGATGCAGCTAAAACCGACATCCCGCGAAGGAGCCAGGGGAATGGTTCGACTAGAGAAAACACTGCAGATTCTGTCCCTTCCACCCATTTCTCCCCACCATCCTCCGGCTCTGTTCGCAGCAGGAGCAGGATCTGAGCTCCTACCTGAGAATATGTTCAGCCCATATCCTGTCGATTATAAAGAACGCTAAGTTGTACATGTATCTATCGCTGCAACTACTGTGATCACACAGAAAGTACAGTCATTTCTGATAAACTAGAATAATGACTGAGTAACCAAAATTAAGCCTTCTACTAAGTCATTATTATAAAAACTATGACTTTCTTTTTTAAAAATCACATTAGCAGAAATGTGGGCTTTCCAGTAAATTATAGGAGGAAAAAAAAAGAAATTATGGTATTTAAAGTTTCATTTTAGTACTAAAATGTATTTCAATGTAATTTGTAAGATGGAAGTTTGAAAGTGAAAAGTAAAAATTGATTTAAAAAATTGATATAAATATATTGATATAAAATAAAAAAAATATGAAAAGAATTTTGATGTAATGTCTTCTATCTCATTAATGCCTTGGAAGGTCTTCAAGCTCTATTCCTCCCCTATATTTAACTTAATTAACATATTACTTATTAAATATAAGTAAGTTTTTTTCCATGCGATACCTCTGAAAATTCTTCAAATGAAATAAAACCAGTCCCAACCAAAACCACTGGGACTAGTAAAAAAAGATGAATCAATAAAATCATTATTATTTGAAGATCCTAATGTACACACAGACACACCAGAGTGTATTTTATAATGCTGTTTATTCTCACAATTGTTACTGATAAAGTGTAAATCAGGAGAAAGTAAACTGAAGGACATATCCATCTGTGGCAAAATGGAGGTGTGTATTGTTTGTTGTTGTTGTTATGTGTGAGCTGAGTTGTGAGACGCTGAGTCCATACTGCTGTTACCATCCTCCTCCTCCTCCTCCTCCTCCTCCTCCCTCAGACCAGCAGTGACTCTGTGCCTCAGGGCACTGTGTAGGTGAAGATACACCTTTTCATCTGCCTTTTTTCCGCAAAGCGGAGTTTGTTGTTGTAGCATTGTGATGAATAAGGGACTGAGACAATGACACTGGAGTCAAGAGACTTACTTGCCCTAACTAATAAAACTGCAGTATACCTTTATAAAATAGAATAAATAAATAAAAAATATTTCTGTTCAGTAAGCATACAGTCACTTCTTTTCAACCGTCCTAAGGGTATGTGCGTTTTACCACTTTCCATACTTTGAGATCAAAAGAAGTATAGATAATTGCTCAGTTAAATTCATAGTATCAACTTAATGACACAATCGTGAATATTTCCAAATCGCCTCCTGTTTTCCATTATTTGCTCGTATTTTTCTCTATCTACAACAATGTATATCAGTATTTTACACTTTCAATACTTCCAGGAGTTCTCAAAAAGGCATTTCATTTCAAGAAAAATCATAGAAACTAAAGACATTCAAAACAATGAAAGATAGCTTATAACAATGATTAATGCTAAATGTTACATTAATGAAAATTATGTACACGGCTAGATTTAAGTCATCTCATCTTCACATTTCCAACATCCTCGTGGATAAAAGAAGGTGATGTGCTGAGTTTTCTTTACTCAAATCTCAATTTCACCCTGGTTCCTTCCTTTAAATGTGGAGCTTAATATGAACAGACGCCAAAAACGAGACAAACCTCACAGCCAGTGGCTAATCTGACTGCTCACTAAGTCCTGTCCCTGCTGTGGAGCTTTCTTAATTCTTCCCTACATGACACACAACGAGATTACAATGAAATTTAAATAAGGAAATAGTGTTCTTTTGTTTTCACACAGACGTAACAAAAAGTGTGCACTATTTTGTGATATACAAACAGGGCAGCAACACAAACTCACTGACAAAAACTGAACAGAACTATGTGTATGACTGACTTAATGTGAATCAAAAAGAACTGCTAAACAGTAAAATTAGAAGTATTCACTTGGTTGATGCAGGTAGGAGCCATCTTGATTTCTTTGAAGTCGGGTGGGTGCTCTCTGATCTTTCCAAGTTGAAAATCTGACTTCAAGGGTATTCCAGTTGAAAGTCCTATCAGAACCTGAAATATACCCAAATACAACTGAAATGCAACTATGAGTATGACAGTACAAAATATGACTTCTTTTCTAACATAATCCTTTGGAAGACAAACACAGTGGGAAGATTTAGGTTTTAATATTTTACAAGAAAAGCCAGAATTAAATAAACAGCAGGACAGAGCCATCATCCAGACGGATGTTCTAAATGTAAACTGTGAATCCTGTACAAAGCGATGTACGCTTTAGCATACTGTACATCCAGGTTGAGATAATTAACCCATGGTGGGTGGTTTAACAACACACTGTGTTGACTCCGCCTCTGCTGATTGATAAAAAGTACTTTTTAATCAATTCCCGGTTGAAAATTCTCTGTCCAGTTAGTTGGCTGGCAGCCATTTTGTTTGATTCATAAACAGGTTAATAAGCTTTTCACCCATCCAGATGGCGAAAGAAGTCTTAAGTCTTAAAGGATTCAGGAAATGCCCAGAATAACAGGCAGTTTTCACCTGATTACATGCTCCTGCCTTTGGACATAATGGAAATTAATACCGTAGTTTATTAGCCAGGCATGTTTGATGTTTACTTTATAGATAATTTTGGCTTTTAAGACAACAAAAAAGAAATCACCAAACGGTTTTCTTCTTTACAGTCCTATCTGCTCGTTTTCTGAAGTGAGGAGAAACTAAAGCTTGACAGGTGAGATTTAGTAAACGTCACATGTTCAGCATTTACATCCAAGTAGAACTGTCTGAGAACCCCACCAGTCATCACTATACACCAAGCTTGTCAGATATGTGAGAAAGAGGAGCTAGGAGTGAATAACTGAGATTTAAAGGAGAAAAAAAAAAAATACCTAAAAAAAACCCATAAAAGTACAGGATCTTGTGGCAATTGATGAAAGCGTGATGTACAGTTAAGTAAGAAGAAACACAGAAGGCTATCTCAAGGAACAGAACCCTGAGACAGATAGATAGCAATGGTGAAGTTCTGTTGTTTTGCGTGTCTCTGCTGGTTTTCCTCTCAAAACGCAAGGCCGAGGCTGGAGATAAAATCGCCTCTCTCCGTCTCACTCCTCCCCACAGTTCAGACAAAATCATCTCAACCACACCCCAGGTATAAAACACATTCCTCAAGTCTTCTTTTCTTCTTCTTCGTTTCGACGCCCGCCAGTCCCCTTTTATTAGGGACATGAAGTCTCTGAGGACTGATACTGAGGTGGGATTTAGTCAAATTTCCAGCATGTACGAGTAGCAGTGTTATGAAAGTATGCTGAATGCCTCCCGTGAGTGGAGCAAGTAGTCTGTTTTACCAGAAGTAGAGGGGAAATGCAGAGGAAACGGGGGGGTAATTGGTCCATCCCTGCATCTCTTCTTCTCCATTTATGGCTAATATCTGTCATTTCAGGGATAATAGAAGAATTTAAAAAAATGAAAGGAAAGTATACGTGGATAAGCTTCGGTGAAAGGTCACCGCCGTTTTGACGCTCCAGGCTGATTCTGCACAGCTGGGACGACAACAAAAGCTGATAAACAATGGCTTGGATTTCTCACCCCTTCAGTCTCTGAGCAGCAGTATTGATACTGCCTAGAATACCCACTTATAAAAAGTTCATGCAGGATCAGGTGAACAGTAGTGAGTGTATGGGGCTGGGGATCTCTTTAGTCCCAGAGGCAGCTCTCGTGATTCCTTCCATGAGGATAAGGAGAAAGAGGACAGAGGATGAAGCCACTACAGACTCAATAGGACAACCAGGTGAAATGACAGGAGGCTGTAAAAGAGAATGTGCTGGTACAGGCACACAGACACAAACAGCAACAAGAGCAATGGAGAGACTGCAGTTTGGGAAGAGCCTTACTTCTTCTTCGGGTTTTTGCCTCTTTTCTGTCACTCCTCTCTGCACTGGAGTTACTTATGTACATCACCCTAGGTTTCCTGTGGTTGTTCTTCGATGTTCGGTTAGTCTTTGAATTGCTGCTCGAGAGCCGACACAACTTTTGAGTTGTGTGATTCTAATTAGCTCCAGAAAAAGCGAGTGAATCGTGACAAAAAACACAAAAAAAACCCCTTGGGATTTTGCTGTGTGTGTTAGTGTTTACTGGGTTCTGTGGTGGCGGCGACTGGGGTTTTTTTGGCAGCGATGCAACTAGTTACCATGGTGACTGTGGAGGTGCGGGGGGTTGATAGTGCTTCACCGTTAGTTACTGTGGCAACTCGGTGACAGGTCTCTTCTGTTTGAGGGTGTCGATGAGAGACAGGACGCCTCGCTTCACGCTGGTCGAGACCCGACGGGACACTGAGTCACCCAGGGGTGACGAGCCGCAGGGCCTTCTGGGAGGGGGGGCGAGCGACCAAACACTTCTGGTACCGCAGCTGAGAGAGAGAGAGAGAGAGAGAGAGAGAGAGAGAGAGAGAGAGAGAGAGAGAGAGAGAGAGAGACATAGTGTAAATAATAGAGAGTTACAGCTGCTGAGTGCTTGACTGTGGAGTGAGAGTGAGAGCTGGAGTGGGTGCAGGCTGTGATCAATAGTAATGATTGATGAATCTTGTCACTGTGAATCAGTTTAGGTGTGTGTGTGTGTGTGTGTGTGTGTGTGTGTGTGTGTTCATATACCCAAAGTTCTGATGTGTGATCATCAGCCGAGCCAGCAGCCGACTAATCTTGTGACTCACACCTCCACTAATGGGCTGCGTTATAGCAGAAACATCACAGAGGGCAGAGTCTGGGCAGTGATTACAGACATTATAATGATAAAATAAAAACTCTGTAAAGGTATTATGAGTTTACTAATTCAATGTACACATGTCCTCTCTGCAAAGCTGTAAACAATGAGTAATACAGTCTAAAACACTTGGAAAATCTATACCTGACAACCTGCGAGGACGTTCCTGTCAGGGACAAGAGATGCTGAACGCACTATATTTTAACTTTAGGTGGCCTCTCCTGATTTGAATGCAACAGAGCTTTGACAGAGAGTCCCATTACAACCTCAAAAGAACATATGGGGTTGGACGGTAAAACACCCATCTGTCAAGACTGAAAAACTAAAACTAAGCTAAAGGCGAGGACATTCACTCACAGAGAAAGAGAGGCTGTCTACGTCTGTGTGTACCTTCACTGGATGACCTTGGTTTATACAGAATCTGCAACATTCGGTACCTTAAGTTCAATTAGGAATGAAGGAACCCTGTTCATAAGAATGCAGCAGATTCTTTTATTTCTTAACTGACCCAGTGAGACTCGGCTCAGAGTATTTGTATTTCCAGCTCTGCGTCCTCGCTCGGTGACTCACCATACAAGCTGCCTGCACGGCCTCGGACACGCTCCCGGCGTTGGGCTCACACCAGAAGACGTGACAGTCGAAACGATGCCCGCCCGCGTCCATGATGAAGGCGAACGTGTGCACGTCACGTCCCACACCCATGAAAGACAAGAAACGCACACGACACTCCACCAGCACTTCCTCTTCGTCCTGGTCAGAAACATTGGAGGACGTGCATTTATAATTCACATTTATTTGCATTTAGCTTCATTAACTGTTCTTCTGAGACGTGGGAGACACAAAAGAAGATTGTACAGAGAAAGTACTTAAAGGCTTTCAAATACAGGAGAGCTGCCCAGTAAAACTGCAGCCTCTTAATAAACAGGTCCACTGGAGCAGCTGGGCTTTAAGTGCCTTTCTGTTAAAGCTAAGAACCATAACGTATTTAAATGAAAGGGTGCAAAAAAAGTAGTTTTATGTCATCTGCATAGTTGAACATTGTTAAGACTTTACATGCAGATTAAACCTGAGTAGAGCTGCTGCAGCTCGCTCTCATTACTCTGGGCAGCATCTTGTCACCTGTTCTGGCTGACAGTGAAAATAAAGTCAGTTCAGTGCAGAGCAAAAGTGCCATGTTTTCCACCATTTTTGTAGTTTCACACGTTGAAACAGAGAAGTGCAGAGGCAGCAGTTACAGCTACAGCCCTGTCATAAATCCATGGTCTTTATCAGAGGCCTTTTACAGAACCTGCATCAGTATCATGTATTTGCTAAACAGCAGGAAGGGGAAAATCTCTGCCGTCTTTGCTGCTGCCTCATTTTTACTACCTTTCACTACAGAAGAGTGCAACAATGTAAAGGAACTCATGAATCTCAGCCTAAAGAAAAAACGATGGATGTCTTGTTGTTGAAAGCAACTGGACTTTTTTTTTAGGTTCCTTGAAGATGTTTCACCTCTCATCCGAAAGGTCTCCTCCATTCTGAAAGCTGATGGGGGAGTCCCAGGTATTTAATCATGCGTCTGAGATACGTTTGAAACGGTTCACGGTCACGGCTTAACGTCACGTTTTTTAGTCTCAGACCGTTAACAAGCCACTGGAGGGAAACAGAGGGAAGTAGTTCTACAAACATGTAAAAGGGTGACAGCAGCAGTTGTGTGTCTGACCTTGTCTTTGCTGATAGTGACAGTAGCATCTGCCACATTGAGAGCTACTGGAGTCCAGTCCTCTTTGTTGGAAGAACCAATTAGACTGTCTATAGCTCCGTTCAGTATGTCCATACCTGGACCAGCAGATGTTAAAAACAAAACAAAACAAAACATAAACATTTAAATTAAAAACACACTTTGCATCTCATACTACACACTGTGTATTTATGTGAGTGTTTGTGTGTTAAACCAACCTATTGGTCTGGCCACAGGCATCATCCCAAGGTAGAGCACCTGAAACTTCTGAACCAGCTCTGTCTTTGGTGTGGGGAACTCTGCTGGGGAGAAGCCGAAACACACATTTAAAAGGTGCTTATATGAATAAACAACTTCAACTTTATGTAAATAATGACCGTTTACAGAGGGTTCCTCCAGTAACCTGCCAGTTTAATATCTGGACACTCACTGCTGCCTCACTGGCATCTGTATCTAAATGTCACAACATGTTTAGTCACTCTGGTCCTTGTGTTTGTTTAGTTTTCTTTAGCATTAATCACAAAAAGTAAATTTTTTTAATTCTCCCATCTGAAATAGGAATCCCTCCATGCAATGCAAAGGAAGTTAATGTTAGGCAAGGTCTTTAATTAGTTCCTTCAAACCTACAAAACAGCTGTTTGTTTAAATACAAATAGTTTGTATTGTGTTTATATGAGCTACATCTGTCTGGTTCCATGTCTGCTCTGTAAATTTGATCATATGGAAATCAGATAATGAACACTGGCACATTATGCTGCTGCACTGGACCATCAACTCCTCTGTAAACTGCAAACAACTGTTAATGGGACCCTGTGGAGTTTCTGACCACGATTAGAGCTGTGGAGCATGAAGAGTATATGAAGAGTAGTAAAGTGTGAAGGGCAAGGAAGAAGAAGAATACAAGCAAGTAAATTTGTATGTAAACAATGCAGGATTTGAAATATGATATGCAAAAGTACATTTTTAAAGAGGAAGGAAGTGGATTTGAAGGACACATGTAAAACACTTTGTAAATATAAACTGATTGTAATGGTTGCATCGGCCCAAATATAGGACAACCCTGAATATAAGACTACCCCCCTTTTCCAACATTTGTCTCTGAGAAAGTATTTTTGAGTGAAGGGCCATTAATCCAAGGAGAACAGTCTTCATCACTGAAGCCTTTTCTCTCATGTAGATGAAACTTGAAATATGCATCACATTTTTATATCTTTGTTATCTGTGCAAACGCGATTTTAAACAAACATGGCGGACGACGATGTCTCTTGTTTGTTGTGCTTCTGTCTTCAGTCAGCTTGTTTCCTGATTGTTTATCGTACTGTTCCACATGACAATCCACAGAGTGTGTGCTCAGCTCCTTGGTGTTCCCCCCGCATAACTGGATTTCTGATCGTAAATATTTAACATGTTTAATATTTATCGGAGCGGCCCAGATCATCTTCCTGGCAGATCGGGTAGGGTAAAATCACTCTGAACACACCTCACACCACAGGAAAATCTGACAAGATAATCTTTAGATCCATCAGATAATCAGACCTTTGCTGACTTTGAGCAGGAGGGGGGATTTATTATCTTTTAGTGTGTACCCCACCTAAGTGGTCAAAATACTTTTCTCTGACAGAATCTTTCAGACTGTCTTTTTTGTCATCTGTGACAGCTGTAATTCTTCAATTTAATTTTCTCCCTGGTTCACCTCTGCAGTCAAGACGCTGGGAGACGCTGGTGTTGAGAAGTCAAACTGGGCCAAAGAAACACTTTCAGGGCTGACTAACTTCTGAACTGAAAACTAACTTCACTATAAACAGACTTGAAACATCTGCTAGCCAAGCAACAGTAAGGCTACAAACAACCTACAATGTAACAGTATAGAGAAAAAAAAGTCTCACATTGGTGCTAATACAGTGAAAACACAGTAGATTTTCTGCTCTTACAGATGACCAGAAAAGATAACTCCTTTGCATCTATTGATGTGTCATTAACTACTGTTTGTATGAAGCCTACCTTGTAAAGGGAGGTCTAGTCCTGCCTGCATCCTGTCCTGGAGAGAGCCTCCTGCCATCGCTTTGGCATTCTTTCTCTCTGTCATTATCTGGAGGAGAGACAGAGGGAGAGAGAGGAGATACAGAAACATGAGGAAATGGTGAGCAAAAACAGAGCAGAATTGTTTCACCGTGACAGAGACACAGGGGAGAGGAGGAGGGTGAGGAGACAAAGAGAAAAATGTGTGAAAGTGCAACAAGATGAGGGAGGGAGGGAAAAAAGATGAAAGAGTCAACAAGAAAGAGCTGAGGAAAAACCTAGGGCAGCTTCACCCCTGATACTGTCATACTGCCTTCCCATTTCACCTGGGGAGCACCCACCCACACACACACACACACACAGTTGCACACATTAAGCAGGTCACACTCCTCTTTTCAAAGCAGGGTGAAATAATTTTCCTGCAGTGCTTTCCAAATACATGCAAACACAGAACCACACAAATGAAAACAGGAGAAATCATCCATATACACATTTATTCACACTCACACACACACACACACACACACCGAGGAACGACACACATGAATTACACATGTCCTTAATCAGAGGAAATCTGCATCTCAGCAAACCCTGCTGTGACCAGAGGAAGGGAGTTTAGCTTACTCTGATTTAAGAAAAGTCAGGGTTGACAAACCTCAGCTGCCTCAACTTGTGTTTATTGGTTAAGATGCCGGTCAATGGAGTCGGCGTTAACTTAGATTAGTTTGTGTGTGTGCAGTAAAGGGGTGTGTTCAGCAGACGAAAAACAGACGTTAATTATGTCAGTTTATGAGGAATTTAAAGAGACCATAACTAGGGTTGCAAATGTCTGGGAATTTTCACAGATTAAAACTTTCCATATGAATTAACAGGAATAAACTGAAAATCTACAGCATAATCTTGGTTAAAACAACCAGATTTAATGCAAATGCAGTTGAATTTCTACCCTGCAGTGTGCATCTCGCTCCATCACATGCACAGATCATTTCTAGAATCCTGCTCACTACAGCCAGGCTGTATGCTGCAACTGCATCTGAGCCCACGGACTACTACCAGTCAACTAAGTTTTTATGATGATGGAGTAAATATATTTGCTCTCTGGTATTGAAGTTTAACTAAGAAAAAATTAATCAAAATGTGTTTATAAAGTAGCTAGCTAACAGATAAATCAGATATGCTAAATGTAAGCTAGCTAACAGCAGGTTTATGTTAATTTTATTCAACATAAGTGTTTTTGTTGTTCAATGAAAGAATCGATTTAAGTTCTACTCACAAATCAAAGTCAAATATGTCAGTTTTTAAAATTTGTATTAGTCTACAGTAAGTCTGCTTATAACAAAACAAAATGTTTATGTTTGTATTAACTACCTCAAATTTCTAATTTCTAATTCAATATTTCCAAAATGATGGAAAAAGATCTCCCAACACTTAGATCCATGCAGTGTTTTCACTTTATTTTACTTCACTTTTTTTATTTTACTTCTAAGTGTACAGAGATCTTTTTCTATCATTTTGGACTTTTTTAGTCTTCCAGCACCTTAAAAATGGAAAAACTGACTGGGTGGAGCGGTGGTCATCCTGCAAATAATTCAACATTTCCAAAATGTCCCAGCTTTCCACACCTTTGCAGCCCTGACTCTAATGGCAAAATGTAAAACTGTGGCTGCCAACAAAGTCAGGGAGGCTTGTTGTCAACACATCGCCATCCGAATAAATTCAAAAGTAAAGTGTTGTTGTCGAATGTTCCCTGGAATCTTAATGTGTGATATGAAATGTAGGGACACATGAAATATGTGAAGATTATTAGGAAATTTGGATTACAGTCGACACGTCACCTCTGACCCTCAGTGTCCACACTTTATGTACAAGGTAATATGACATCCATTGTTTTGACTGTCCCGTTTAAAATAATTTGATTTAGTAGTTTACAACAGTGAGTTAACCACGAACATAAACTGCTCAGAGCAGTTTAGAGACGCAGCATAAATTCCCATGGCAGCAGACCTCGGTTAAAACCTATCCACCTTTCGTAGTACAGGTTAATCAGGAAGTTACACCCGACGTCACTGAGTTACTCCTGAAGTTACCCTGATACCTCGCTTCGTAGTGCAGGTCCTCAGTTCTTTGCCTTTCTTTATTTAGCCTCCTCTTTATTAAGCAGCCGCCGTGCTCTATAATATAGGCTGACTGTGAAATGTGGGGCAGTAAGTATTTGCATGAAGGTTGTAAAGAAGGACAAATGGCTCATTCTCCCTCTTTAAAAAAATGACACTTCAAGAACAAACAGTTAAAAAGTTAGTGGTCATAACAGGATATACAGGCACCAGAAGGAAAGTTAAAAAGACCTGAACCCTTAAAAACTTTTTAATGTGACATCGAAGTGACTTCAACACCAAATTATTAGTCTACATAAATAAGGAAAGCATTTAAAAGATCTTTTCCCACATTGGATTAAAAATCTCAAGCTATAAATGTGGTTTATTGGGGCGAAAAGGAAAGTCTATTAATTCCAAGCGAGTTAAAAACATGGTTTGAATAGTGTTCTTCTAACCCTCTTTGCATTCATGTGTATTTTCTCTGAGAATGGACTGAAAATATAGCAGTGTTTAGGGAGGAAAATACTTTGCACTGCCTGAAATTTAGATGAGTTTAATCTTGTTTGATTGACTGTGCAAAGATTGAACTGAGTGAGCAGACTGCAAATATGGGCATTTTGTTTTGGAAGTGGGTGCCTTTTCCTCCAACAAGTTGACACTTCAGTTGACTTCCAAACTTCATGGCATCATGTCTGCACACCTTCCTCCTCCTCCTCCTCCTCCTCCTCCTCCTCCTCCTCCTCCTCCAGCCTGAAGCACTCACCCTGGAGCAGATCTCATGCAGGCTGGTGGCGATGGCTTTGGCTGGCGTGTCACAGCGGAACACATGACATTTCAGGATCCTGGTGTTTTTATCCCTCGCCACATATGCAAAGTCCCTGAGAGAGAAGGAAAACACAGGGTTAATGAAGATGCACAACAGGAAGGAGGGGAAAGAAAGAGATGAAGATGAGAGGAGGACTAGTTTCGGTGCTACTTGGCGACATGAAAGATAAATGAGGAGGCAGTTCTGTGTGTCCAGTTTTGAGACTGACAGCTCTTGGGGACGACATGAGAAATGAGCTGACCTTTATCAGTCTGATGAACACAGCACACACACACACACAGATATATATATATACACACACAAATGCTGGTCGATGGACCCCAGAGATCAATAGAGCAGCGTGATGCAAGAGGGAGCTGAACAGAGTGACAGCAGGGAAGAACTTTCCCCTGGGCCCAGTGGAGCCGAAAACAATTTAACTCCGCCGAATAGAAGGAATGAAAAGAAAGAAGTAGACTGAGGGAGAGAGAGGAATGAAGATGTAGAATACTGTGAAGAGGAAATATAGCTGCACCAAATTAAACCGGCACAGCCGCACATACAAGATTTACGTCATTCAAAAATGCACATAAAACCCAATCTCTGTAACTTCCCTCAAGATGTCTGCTTCAATATGCAGCGCAATAGGAAACGCATGCCTGAGGGTTAACAAGATTTCTGCGTCCAGACCCTGAGGGACACTCTCCACAAAAGATTCCTGCGTATGTGCATACTTTAAAAAATTGCTTGTAGACAGAGAAGGACAGTGGAGGTCACTTTCATTTCCTACATCTCTTATTATGTGTGTGTGCACAACAGTTCAGTACATCAAGAGCCACTTTGAAGAAAAAAAAAAAGAGATGCAGAGGAAAATTAAACAATAACGGATGACAGAGATGATGGAGAGATGAAAGGAAGGAATGTGTTTACCTCTCTCTGTGTCCAGGGAAGCAAGAAAGAAAAGGCAGACAGTTAGTAGAGGAGAAATTCATTGAACAAACCCCCTGCTGCAGGACATGAGGGAAAGTGACAAACAGACCCACTGACACACATAGACAATCATTCATTTCTTATACCATCTCCTTAAGTATGTGTGCGTGCAGGTTGAGGGGCTGTAGCGCAGGGTCGCAGCAGCACTGCAGGTAATTTTCATGCATACTTAACCTTGAAGTAAAATACTTGAATAAGGCACAAAAAGGAAAGAGATAAAATGGGAGGAAGATGTTCTGGTTGGGTGAAATTAGCTTTAATTGGCTGCTGATGGTTTGTGTTTCCTAAAAGAAATAAAAGTCACATAAAAAGAAAAGAAGTTACTGAGAGGAGGAGTGGGAAGTGAGAGGAGTAAGGAATATAATGAGGGGAAAAGTGAAATACTGGGGGAGGAAATTGGAAGTGAACGGCGACAACGTACACGATAGAGATAAAAGCAAAAAGTCGAGGGCAGAATAAAACACTCAGATGAGGAGGGAAGATAAAAGTCAGAGGAAAGAGGGGGAGAGGGGGAGAGGGGGTGATATGTCATTTTGAATATAATCTTATCATCATGCAGGCGACCCTGAAAATGTCAAGGTTGCTGTGGGAATCTGTAATCTCTGTGGTGATAATGAGTTTCGTGGCACATGGCGGTGGGGGGGACCACGCCGATCTTTAGCACGGGTGGATCCAAAAGAGCGAATGACTATGTGACGGAGAGAGAGATGGTGATAAAGGGAGAATCCCCGCTACTACCTAACATTTTTTCCAAACTGAAAAGTCAACAACCCATAATTAAATAAAAACAGGAGGAAATTTCTGCACAACAGCTGCTGGTATTTTTGCATTGCTACACACACGTTTTAAGTATTTAAATAGAAACAGTGGAGTGAATTTTGGATGCAGGTTGATTCCAAATACTTCTCCTTTTTTCAAACCCTATAGATTTAGATTAGCCCAACTCCTTTATCACATTATCTTTTCATAATTAGCTCCCTCATTTAACCACCCAACCACGAGCAAAGAATCACACACCAGATTTTTACAGTCCACCTGAGTTCCTGTAAAAATTAGAATGTGCACACCTCGCACCATCTGAAAAAATCCAGCCCCAAACTACATGCTCAGCAACAAAATCCCTCCAGACTGAAGCCTCAACGCTCTTATCTGTGGCTTCTCTTTTTCGTTTCCTGATACTTTATAATAAAACAAAAGAGCAAAAGTGATGTTTCCAACAGTAAAATAAAGACAGACAAATATACTCACAGTGGTTTCAGTGTTCTCCTATTTTTACCAGGTAATCCTGTATCCTGTTCAGCTCGTGCACACACTCCTCAACCTGTCTGCTCCACACGCAGCCAGCACTAACCTTACCTCCCCCTCTAGCAGCTTCATCCCCCCTCTCTCCCTCTCTCTCTCCTGCCAAAACCCCTCTCTCCTCTCCTCCCCTCCCTCTAAACCATCTCCTCTCGCCTGCC
>BRZM01001437.1:106420-170931 GCA_033238685.1 Lates japonicus
CCCCCCCCCCCCCCCCCCCCCCCCCCCCCCCCCCCCCCCCGCTTCCCACTGCTCTCACTCCTCCCGCTGTATGTAGATGTGGAGAAATAAAGGTTAAGCGCTCGGAAAACACACAACGTAAAGCTATAAACGTATTTTAACATACACCACTGCATGTATGTGTGTGAGTGAATGAGGGAAGACTAACATCCCCGGGGCAACAGGATTCTGCAGCTCTGCTTATGCTGAGAGCTTTTAGCTTTCTCCTGAGTGCACTCATGCCTTTGTGTTTGTCTGTGTGTGTGTGTGTGCGTGCATACATGTGCAGGCATGTGCCAGCTCCAATTATACACCAGCTACAAACCACTCCACTCCACATCACCCGGCTGTGCCTGATAACCTACATTCGGTATCTTCTCATGCATGCATGCAGCAGCAGCAGCAACAGAAGCAGCAGCAGTGCACAGCGCCCTCTACTTGTTTTCAAGCAGCACAACCACACTCTGTTTATTTAAGAGATTGATTTTAATCTTCATACGTCAGTGAGAAAGGCTTGTGAGGCTCATTTGCTCTTAGTTTTCCCTTCACATCAAACACAGAAGCAGCAGCGACAGTTTACCGCTGAGCCGAGGTGAAAGTGAGGGACTGATAATCAGGTGGGGATTTGTGGTGAAAGAGAAGAAAGGCCATTTTCCCTCTCATCCTTCCCTTTGTGCTGATGAATTAATCTTTCAATAGCATCCCCTCATCATCAATCATTAACTCCTCTCTCCTGTCTGTCACCGAACCACCAGTCTGCTGCCCTCGATTGTAACCCTGACCTTTTACAGAGTGCGTGTGTGAAGCACCACTGACTTCATTTAACTGGTGACTATCAAATAAAGTATTTAAAAACTTAAAACTAAACAACAAAAGGATATTACACCCCAGGGCGTCATGACTCAGAGGACAACACTTGAATATTTCATAATCTTCAGAGACATTAAAGGTGACTTAGAGCACAGTATTCACAATCATTAGTAATCCTGAAGACAAAACAAAACGGGATCAGTTTTCAAAGGGAAAAAAAGTAACTAACCTTCCATTGTCCCGGCTAACGCCCCAGACCCGGATACTTGCAATTGGCTGAGAGTGAAGCACGCTGCGGTCCATGGGGTCGACAAGGTTCAGCATATTATTTTCCAGCACCAGGTACATGTCCTTCCCCTGAACACACACACACAAACGCATACAAACTCTTCAGTTCTCATCACAAAAAGATGCAATCCTTATTTCCTGCAGCTCAGGATGTTGCAAAAAAGTAGTCCTTTAAAGGTCAGGTGCTGTCTTTTACTTGCCTATAAAATGTAGTTGCCTGCGTGCGTGTGCATGCATGGTGTGTGTGTCTGTGAGTGTGTGTGTGTCCTTTGGCTTTGAAGGCCTCTAAATAAATTATCAAACCCTTAAAAAGAGGGGTGGGTGATGAAAGGTTATTGAAAGAAGGATGAAGCTCTCTCTGCCTGTTCTGTCGCTTCACATTAAACACACAACCACATGAGAGGGAAAGACTTACGTGCCGTTGCTGTACTTTGCTCTCTTCACTCCTCCCTCCTCACTTCATCTCTTGACATACATTTTCAGCAGACTGTTGCCTTCTAACTGTTGCTCTACCCTCGCTCTTTATTCATCCTCACAGCCGTGCTCCTCCTCTCCAGATCCTTTACTTTAACTTGTCACCTTTTATTTACACCCAAAAGCAAAACTCGTAAACACCACATTAACCTCTCCCTCTCCCTCCCCAGATACCCGACAGTGTCTCGGATGTCATTCTTGCAGTGGGATGACTATGGGATGCAGAGATACTTGGCGGCCTTTCTGCTCTTTCCAGGGCAAGTCACTCCTCAGCCATCTCCACCCATCCCAGAGGCTGCAAAACACTGGAGGAAACACGAGGCCAAGTGATGCTGTTACATATACAGAACAGAACTTACAGGCAATGCACTGCAATTTGCACACTATTAAGCACCTGTTTTAGTCTCATCAATCCAAAATGAAAACATGATCAGACATCACACCTGACTACAATGACTATGGGCCCTGTAATGCTGACGAAATAACAAAAAAAAGTTTTTCTGTGCTAAGCACTACCTACAACTTTCAGCTCCTTTTTCTGTACCAAACCTGTTCATGTTCATTTACCCTGGACTAACAGTACTTCCAGCTACACCTAACTTAATTAGCCAATGTCACAGTCTACAACAATATAATCATTTGTAAGATGCACCTTTATTTTGAAATTCCCCTGTCCGTCTTTCTCCTCCAAACAAAATGCAGTGGTGATTTGATGGAAAATGTTGCTATAACAGATGTAGTTTGTAGCTATGAAACAGGAAGACAGTACTATACAATATCTTGTTTGAGACTCTACTACGTAAGAATAAAGAGTTTACAATATCTTGTTTACAAAATACAAATAGGTTTAAATTTAATGTTCTTTAATAAAGGGAATACGAAATTCAAGGTTCCAGTTTATATAGTGAACAGCAAGTCTATTTTTCTGGTTGGGCTCAGGAATAAAAATATTAATATGTTAGTGGCTTTGTGATTTGTTGTGTTTGGAGTGATTGTGTTAAATCGACAGATAATGTCTCATATTGATCTGGCTTCTGAATCCGTCGAATTGAAATTGTATCATAGCAGACTTTATGGTATTAGCAAACATCGGATCGTGATGAAACTCAGGTCAAAAGATGAAGACAACAAAGTACTGTCAGTGGATAGATGGAGAGAGGAGAGAGAGACATCCATCTGTCCTCATCAAGTATTCATTTGATTTCAGCAGTCCATTCAGACGAAGGTGCTACTCACACAGAGACAAAATGAAAGAGGTCATAGAGGAAAGACAAGACAGACGTGACACAGAAAACTAAGTGATCTAACCAGTGGCATGAGGGTTTGTTGTGGGAAGACTTGTTCCATCGTGGATCAAATGTCCGAATCAAACAGATAACACCGCGCATTTCATGGGAGGTTGATGACACCACGTCTTACGCTGTGTGGATGTTTTCAGACTGCTGACAAGCTGA
The DNA here is from genome assembly GCA_033238685.1 of Lates japonicus. NCBI lineage: Eukaryota > Metazoa > Chordata > Actinopteri > Centropomidae > Lates > Lates japonicus. The sequence goes on from BRZM01001437.1 coordinate 109,465, forward strand.
GTAAAAGGCTCAACGATCACATTTCCTCTTTTCATGTTACAAGTCTGGTGGTTGTGTCACTGATCCATACCAACGGGTGGTAGCAATACATGCAGCGTTGATTATGTTTCATGTGAGATTATAAAAACATGTGTGCTCGCACTTATGAGGAGCACACTAATAGTGAGTTTTCGTGGATGGGCTGTTGTCAAGTGAGTCACTTCTTCTTTCTAGTGGAGAGAGAGACCGATCTTGATACTGCAGTGGAGCTATTTGCTGCCACTGATGTATGTGTCAAGTGTGTTGCACCAGACCCAGATACCTGACTGTAGGTCTGTGTTGTGTCTGGTATTCATCTAATGTCACTGTTACTAAGGATTGTGAATTTCTGCCAGACAAACACACAGAGGAAAAACAGACACGAGACAGCCAAGTGGCACCACGTCATCAAAGCGAGCGTTGGCTTTAAACTCTAATCTGCAATGCTGAATCTATTCCAAGCCATCTGTGGAAACAACACACACAAAACAGACACACACACCGGAATGTATTTTCCCACCAATCTATGCGGGTTGTGACTGGACAGATAAATAATTTGCTCTATTTTCAGTTTGATGGTTGGATTGTAGGTTAATTTCTACCTTGAGCTGACATTGCTGGGAACAGTATCAGCCGGTAGCAGGCAGTATGTTTTATTGAGCCTGATCCTTGATTAAAAAGTTTCGTGTCTCATTTGATCTTGAGTTGGATGTTAAAGTGGCTCCAGTAATTAATGCAATGTGGCATGCAGTATGAACTTCAATTCTCCGTCTCACCACTGGAGGCAGTGTTGTTTGGATCTCTCTAACATCAGAGAGGAGCGGACGCCACCATGGTGAACATAAACAACACCAGTAAACAAACAGGGTGAGAACATCAACTAAACTAACATCTTTTCAAAACAAGAAGAAACATCTGCTGGAGAAGTCACAATGCAAAAGCTGCATGTTTTGAACACAAAAATATTATAAATAGATTTTAACCCATTTTAAAATTCGGAAAATCCCCTGTACGCGTTTTCTTATTTGTTCGTTATAAAAGCTGCAGAGCGATGTGAATTATGATGTTATCTGCTTTAGATGCTGTTTAAAACATACAACCTGCGGGCTTTGGACTGAATTTAAGTTGAGTAAAAGGCTCCTTACCCAGCACGCTACAGGTCACTGTTGACACTGCTAGACTCCTCTTCTTCTGCTGCTGGACGGTTCCTGAAAAAAAGGTTAAGAAAAAGTGTAAAACAGGATGCAGTTATATTACTGCAACCATTAGCTGCTGTTAACAAGGTTCCTGTCCTGTGTGGTTACCGAGGCAACAGGCAGTCATTACACTAATAGCGAACATGGAGCATTTCCTGAGTAGAACTAACTTCCTGCTTTGTCACAGCCTCACTCAAACACTGATTTAACACAGATTAGAGAAGCTAAGTAGACAGAGACCAAGAGTGAGAGAGAGAGCTACTGTAGGTGGAAAACTTTTTCTAGTTAATTTGAACTGTGGTGGTGGCTCAGTGTTGTGTGTTTTGTTTTTTTGTCTGCTCCTGTGTCTGTGTGCAAGGTATTTTACTATGATTTTAAGTGATGCGTGTGAGTGTAGCACCCTCAAACTCCTTCAGACTGGGGTCAAAGGTTTCACGTGGCTGCCTGCAGGTCCTGGGTGCACACAGGGTTGTAGGTGTAAATGACACCAGAATAACTCCAACATCTTTGGCAAGGGCTTCCAGCTTAAAGCCTTTCACCATGTAACCTGTAAAATTTCTGGGTTTAGCAGCGACTTTGTCGTTCCAAAAATCAAGCAGGCTGCTGTTATTATAGCCCTAAACTAGAAACTCTCTCCTTGGATCGTGAACAGCATTTGAAAAGATTTAGGGTCTATCTTTTAATTTGTGCTTTAATTTGAAACAGTTTTATCACTTTCATTTAAAATCTTATCTGTAAGCTTTTGAAATGAAAAGGTGCTTATTATTAATAATATTAATAGAAGTAATAGTATTATTATTCACACACACAGGTCTATGGAAAAAAACTTTATTATGTCACAATTCCAGAACAGATCAGGCCTTGTCGACAATAAATTGGTTTTGTTTTATATCATCTTATATTAATTACTTCATATGTTTGTAAGTGAAATACATTGAGGATCAGATATATTCAATAACCTTCTCTTTGAGCTTATAAATTTGGCTTTCCAACAGGAAATTAAACTGAAATATTGAATTAAATTTAGAATTGACTAGAAATTTGGGTAATTTATACAAACTGTATCATATATAAACATAAATATAAACATTTGTTTTGTCATAAACGAGCGTGTGCAATGTGTGCTAATACAAATTTTAAAAAGCAAGCATTTTAGACTGAACTTTAATCAATTCTTTCACTGAACAACAACAAAAAAACTTAAGATATTAAAGAAAATAAACATATAAACATAGTGTTAAGCTAGTGTATGTTGGCATATCTGATTTCTATTTTGACATTTTTGCTTGTGCTTTGTCCTACACAGGTCAAATATATTTACCGTGGTAGCCTCATGATTGAAATGAATCATAGTCCATGGGCACAAATGCATGGTGTGCAGGGCTCCAGAAATGATCTGTGCATGTGATGGAGGAATACACATTGACAGAAATTCAACTGGTATGATTAGAAATCGTTGTTTTAACCAAGATTTTGCAGCAGATGGGTTTTTCAGCTACATTTATGTTCCCTGTTACAAGCCTAACCTGCAATTTATGAATTTCGGTTTGTCTTATTAATTCCCATGGAAAGTTTCCATCCTTGAAAATTCCTTTGCAACCTACTTCTTTTATTGGCGGGACTCAAAGTCAGATTATTCTTATAATCTGTGTTTGTTTTATTGATGACAAAATAGCTGGTGAATCTAGATCTGGTTGGCATTTTCAAATGTGGACCTTCCTTCTGTTACATAAAACTCCACAGTCTCTTTATGAGTTTAATTTTCCTACTAAATCCAAAAGAACTGCATTCTTTTCCTAGGAATCTTGGTGTTTTGCTCCGATTAGAGCAGCAGATGTCCAAAACTTTACCAGCCCGTGAACCATCTTTTGTCTGAGCATTGTAAACAAACATCACTTCAGCTCCTGTTCGACACAACACAGATAAGCCTGTGCCTAATAGTCACAGGTTACAGGGGCATGTGGGAGAGGGGCTGAAAAGGCCACAAACCTGGCAGAGCAAATGTAAATGTCGGCCCCACAGCATATGCCAGCATGCATCCAAGTGTGAGCGAATCCCCTCTGGATGGAGAAAGTGGCGTTGGTGTATTATGTGTAATGGGGCATGCTGCATCAAGAAAAGAAGTTGACACGTAGTATGTACACACTTCTGTACTGTGGGAAGGAAAATGATATTAATGTTAAGCCGAATAAGTAAAGAAAAACAACCTGTTGAGTGTGTTGCTGCAACCAGATAACAGATGTTCTGAGGCATGACAAAATGCTGTGGTTGGTGCAGTTACATTTATGTCAAGCATCAGCCACACATGCTTTTGCCCCAGGCGGTAATTTCTAGCATAACACATAAATACTTTTACACTCAGAGAGTGGGTGAGAGTAGACCAAGGACAGACTCATGGGCTTTGATATACTTGCCTTCCACCTCACTATCAATCTTTCAAGCGAATCCGCCACTGTTTCACATACAGCATTAAAACACACACACACACAGTGGTGGGGTCAAGGGGTGGGGGAGCAAGGGAAGAAAGACAGAACAGGCTGTTAGCTAGCTCCACTCCCTCTGAGTGTCTGTTGCAATGAGAGCAACCCAACATTTCTTAAATGAGGCTGTCAATCAAGACTTTATGTTTTTTTCGATGTTTCTTGCTCTTGTTGAACATTCACCTCATAACTGAGAATCTACTGATTCTTGATTAGTATAAACACAGACATAGAGTAAATCAATTGCTTATTTGGACAGTGACACTTTGTTTTTTTCACGAAATGGCTCTGGCCATTCAGCTTTAATACTGTCGATGCACTGTAGACTCATTGTTTGTATTTCTGATTTTTGTCCATTAATGTCCACAAACTGTTTTGAGGTTGTGAATTTTTTATTGTCCCTTCATGCATTATACTGCAACCTCACAGTCGTAGATTTATTTTAAATCAAATGCACTAGTACAGAGCCACAACAAATGAAAACGTGTCACTGTGTCCAGAAATGCTTATGACAGCAGTGTAGACATACATCCCATATATACAGTAGCGCCACACACATACAGATGCTATAGGTGTAATTGTTTTTATCTATGCCCCAAACACCATTTACAGAGAAAAATATTAAGGGGAACAGGATGTAGAAGAATTTTAAAATATCCCACCTTGTCTTCATCTTGAGATGCTGAGAGCGACACTCTGGATCAGGCGCCCCCTGCAGAGATGTGGAGCGAGGCTAAAGAAAGAAAAGGATGAACAGTGCGATCTAGAGGACATGTTACTCCACCATGGCTCTGCCATTTGGCTCTTATGTCACTTTCGGCTAATACTGGAGCAACCTGCTGCAGGTCAGGCAGCTCCAGATAGTCTTGAGGAGGAGATTCCTGGCACATCAATCCTCGCTCAGTCATTCTCACTGGATCAATATTTTATCTACACCACGCTCTTCTCTATAAATCTCTCTCTCCGTTCCCTCCATCATTTCTTGCAGTTGACTGATTGATTGATTCAGTGTTCCTACATTCCTGGAGTAATGATGGTCCTCTCTCTGCATGTGTCTGCTATTGTCTTGTGCTGGCTTCTGCCAATCCTCCACTAATGCTCAGTCAGAATGAAATATACCATCAGACAAATACGGCCTTCCATCTCAAATACCACATGTGAGGCTATAGTTCAGAGATATTTCCACAGAAAACAGGACTTGCCTAAGTAGCAGCTGTTGACAAATCCACATGTGGGGAGGGTGGGTTCATGAGGAGAGAGCTCCACTGAACACAACCGAGATGGTGCTGCCTAATGATTGGCCTTCTAAGTGTCTGCCTTGACTAAATACAAACACACACACACAGAAAGCACAATTATTGAGCGCATGATTCTAAGGAAATGGCAGAGCTGAGCTTTTATATATTTTACTGAGAAACATGTCCTGCTGAGATTGTCCTCCTGTAAAAACAATACACACATTGTTTGTGCAAGCATCTCCATTATGACCCACAGTAACATCTTCTTAAGCGACATCTGGTGGCCGTAGTAATTATGGTATCTATGAGTAGATGTAGTATAAATAAAGAGAACATCCATGCTAGGAGTAGTTTAGATTGTCAAGCATGGATACAACCCAACTAACGCAGCTAAACCTAACTAGTGCTTTTCCGCCTAAACCTAACCAAACAGAGATCCTTCATTAATGTCATTATTGTTACCATGAAGACAAAGCTCACCGTGCGCCTTTTGCCTATAGCGGCATGCTGCCACGCAAATACACTATACAAAAAATAAATTGGGCTTTTAGATCATAGAGATAGTAATGCTGCTGGAAGAAGAGCAGTGAGCTCTCATGCATTTCAACATGCAATATCCACATGTATATCAACCCTCTCATATTTATTCTCTGTTGTGTGCAATTTCATTAAACTTTGAATGAACATTTTCATTTCAGCAGATTCTGTGACACAATCTAGACTAATAACATGAGGATTTTAATTTTAACGGTACTCCTGCGGAGAAAGATATTAGATATTTTGTGTTCTATGTGCCTCTTATACCTTTGTGTTTGTATTTTCCTATCTGCTATGGTTTGACTTCATTGTACCCATTAACACCAACAAACTGTCATCACTTAGCCTAGGGTTTCATTTAAACAGGTAACCACAGCAAAAGTGAGATTTTATGTAAGCTAAAAAAGAAAAGAAAAAAAGGTGTGAGTTTGAGCCCTCACCTCACTTGGTCAAGGTAGAGGGACTGTGCAGGCCAGGGTGTTCACGTGAACAGGCTGGTGTGGTCGACCAGGGCCTGGGACTCTCCGTCTGGCAGGCGCTTGACTGGTGTGTGGGCCTCTCCCACTGGGTGGTGCCTGTAGGGATGTTGATAGTGATGCAGCCATGTCAGCAGTCTTCTTCCATCCTGGTAGAGGCAGGTCCAGGGTCTGTCTGGAATGACTGTCACTCCAGATATCACACACACACACATTTGGATGGTTTATTGATATCAACCAGGAACAAAAACAGGCCTCTATTTGAAGGTAACACTCACTTTCGCTCACACACTGAGCAGTATCAACAACTGACGGGATTATCAGCATCTGCTCAACTGTCATTTAACAAACTGTAGTTAGGATACTGTGGAAGTAAAACTTGTTAAGCACTCTTGTTGTGTTGTGTATGGGTAGCCTAAGCATTTTTAAATAGAAAGATATCACATGGGTATGTAACCCTCAAATATACAAAAAATACACACATACGAATTCCTCTCACATTTCAAAACATAGCAAACAGGCGTCAGATGCAGTCCATGAGCTGGCCAAGCAGCATTTAAATATATTTGGTTATTCAACGCAGCACAAATAAAGACTTATTATTATTCTCTGGCTCTGGTAATTTAGTAGCTGCTCTCAGAATCCAGTGTCACTACGTCTGCTCTATTATTTCCATGGTGGGTGATCCATTATGGGTCCTTTGGTTTATTGTTTTAATCAGATCACAAATTAATTTACATCCTAAATAACAATTTATAAAATCTGAAACAGTTGGATCACCAGCTGTCGTGTAATGATGCCATAAATGAATTGTCATTGCAGATCTGAACAACTTCACTCCTACAAACAAGGGACTCCTCTCTTGTCAAGGCCAGGATTGAAAGACTTCTCTGGAGGACTACCGATTCAGAAATCAAACAGCAGAGTGAGCTATTTCCAGAGAGTGGCTGAAATCAGAACAATCAGGTCTCAGTGCCATAATCTCATGATTCAGGAAAATTCAGATTCCTCCCAAACAGAACATAGAAGAGCATGTAGAGCACATGAAACATGTAATTTGTTGACAGTGATAAATTGGAGGAAATACAGCAGTTACAACCCCAAAACACACATACGCAATTACTTTACACTAATACACACAGACATACAGCCCTGTGCTCAGACAGAATCAGAGTACCTATCACTGTTTCTTCTCTCACTCTTGTACTAAATGTCACGTCATCTGAAGGTTGCAGTTTCCTGGCAGTCAAGCTGGCTGAAGCACACACACACACACACACACACACACACACACACACTTGTGCGCAGGCAGAACTATTGATGGCATCTTTGTGTGTGTGAAGTTGATGTAGTGGCAGAGGTAGTAAAGATGATCCGAAACTGCATTAGGTGGTGTAGCGACTCATAAAGGTGATATAAGCTCTGAGGGACTGGTCAACTGGTGCTGTGTGTATCTGTGTGTATGCGTGTGTGTGTGTGTGATTGCACGAAGAGTTCTCAAACTGCTGACCACGCTGATGAAACACAGCCCATGGGCCTGTCGCCATGACAGCAGGCCATGTCATCATGACGACTGGGTTGGTCCAGTTGAGATAGATTCACACACACACACACACACACACACACACACACACACACACACACACACACACACACACACACACACACACAGATAAGTTAGTAAGACTTCAGTTTATTTAATGCAACAGAAAGCTTCGCAAAATGTTCGCAGACATTTTCGGCACAAGCAGACATCCCCTCTGGGCTTGAGACTCTGCTTCATAGCAAGGAGCTGTGAAGCAGAGTCTCCTGGGAGTTGTAGTCTTTTAGTCTTTCAAAAAAAAAAAAAAAAGGTCAGAGCCAATAAAACTACAACTGAGAGAACCTGAGTGTCTCTGCTATGTGCAAGGGGGAGGATGGTGACTCAGAATATGTGCCAGCATGAGATGAACAGAGTATTGGAAGAGAGAGCGAGAGAGAGAGAGAGAGTTTGGTTCGAGGGCCAAACTAGCAGTGTCAAAGTTAGCAGTGTCACCCTCTGCAAGCACCATGGGGAGTGTGGAACTAGAATGAGGAGTCTTAGCATGTTAGCACTGAGGCTAACAGTTAGCATGCTCCTGAGCAGCTCATGGAAATGTGCCATAAGCAGAGCTACAGTAGCAGTTAGCCTGTCATAGCCTCCGTTAGTATGCAGCTCCATGGCAGAGCAGAGTTGAGCAGAGAGGGGAGGGGAGAAGAGCAGTGAGCTTCTGGAGCAAAATACACACACACATGACAAACGACACTACGACACGCGCAGACTCACACACCACTAAGGCTAGATCGACACACACATACACTCATAACACATGCATAAATTTAGCATGCACAGACAGGCAGATATTTAAAGAACGATAAGAGACTGACTTCATCCCTGTGTTGGAAGAGACACACATATAGTCCCCCCACCCACACACACACACACACTTACACACAGACAGACACACTCAGACGCCGTTTCGAACTCTAACCCCACAGTGTAGTTTCCAGCCGACTCCGACAGCTGCACCTACCCTCGTAATTGACAATCACAATGGCCAGCATGTAGTCTTTCCCCAGCATCATAGTTAGCTAGCTGCCTCTCACACAGCAAAAACCCCGGTGCTGTAACCAAAGAGAAAGAGAGAGAGAGAAGAAGAGAGAGAGAGGAGAGAGGGGGGGACACCGCAAGAGACGGGGTGAGGAGAAAGAGAGAGGAGAGAGGGAGAGAGGGACATGGAGGCAGAGAGGCAGGAGAGAAAAACATGACGTGAAGAGAGGGGGAGAAAAGAGTGAATGAGACGGAAGAGAGAGACAGAGGGGGAGACAAGAGAGAGGGGAAAGAGAGGTTGTGCATTTCCTGCAGCTGAGCTATGTTTGCTGTTGTTGTCTCTCCTTCCTGTATCTGGAGCATCAACAACATCAACAGCTCAAATAAGCCTGCCCTCCCTTTCCTGTCCTAAAACAAACATTCACACAGGCAACATGGAAAGAAACTAAAAGAATAAATAAATAAATAAATTAGCTACACTAATCCTTCATCAAATGCCTATGTTTATCATTTTCTCCCTGCTTTTCCACCTTCACTTTAGCCTCTCTTGGTTGTCCTGGCAACCCCCAGATCATCTTTCCTTCAGTATCATATCAACTGGAGGTGCAAGGAGGAGGGGGAGCAGAGAGGGAGGGAGGAGGACATACCATAGGGCTGGTAAGGGAGGGAAAAAATGGCACAGAGGAGGACCCTGATATACTGACAGTGGATATTTTTTTGTACGCGACAGACCGACTAAAAACACTGTCAGTCTCCAGCAGGACTCCCCTGCGTGTGTTAGGATACAGGGACCTCTTTAAATGACCTTCCTCAACTCAGCATGTGTGTGTGTGTCTGTGTGTGTGTTTTGACTCCTCGGTGTGAACACAGTGTCGTACCGGCCCTCTAGCCCGCAACATCCACAGAGGAATCTGACACACACCTGGGAAAACAACACAGCTATGTCAATATAAGAGAGAGAGGCACGGCAGTATGGACAACTGAGAGTTAGATATCCATAAATCCAACATGAACGATGCCTGGATCATGATTATCGACTCTTCGGCAAACCCTTTGAGGACGATACGTCTTAACTAGACACTACAGCACCGTTAACTTTTTGTCCCCGTTCCTCTGCTTATCAATGCACACACACATTGATCTGCACGAGCTCCCATGAGAGAGTTATCACTTTGAAATGACACCGCAGACAAGCCGAGATGAAGCTTCAAAAGACAAGCTAGACAAAAGAACACATGGAAAGCAAATTCTCCCATGATTCCTGTAGAGAAATGAAAAACACAGATGCTCACAAAAGGGACAGTGAGTCATCAGAGAGCTAGAGAAACATTACAGCAGGAATAAAAGCTGCAGCAGCTCAGAGACAGAGTGAGGTTTACAGCTGAGCTCATGACAAGAGGTTGGGGCTGCTGCTCTAGACGAGATGGATGTGTTTCATATGACTTACACACACAAAAAAAAAGGTGGAAACTTTTAAGGCCCCAATTAAACCGAACATCCAGGTTTTTACATAACGCTGACGACCTTCTGCAGAGGTAGGCAACAAGAGAATGTAAGACAGAGGTGATGACTCTTAACTTTAGTTACAAAATTCACCCTAAAGTTCAACCTTACTGAGAAAACTGTGACTTTAAACAGTTGAAATGATAAAATCAGCTTTCTTCTATTCATCCTCGATCGTGTTTGGAGAGAAGCCAAAAACAAATTTCCACTCAGGTGGACAATAAAGACACTGATAATAATTAGTATGATTATAAAAAAGAATTTGAAAAACTGGACTTATACTATCAGAAAAGATTTTTTTTTAAAAACAGATTCCCGGTCACTGTACAACAACTACATTTTACAATAAAGCTGAGACAATTTGATTTGTCACTTAAAATATTTGATTGACAGAAGAATAATCAGCAGCTATTTTATAGTCTTATGTAAAAGTAAAGTTCAAGTGATTAATCAATTGATTTAAAAAAAATAATCTGCAGATAAACTGATAATGAAAATAACTGTTGGTTGCAGCCCTGTTTAGAGATTGCATGCTCATTACGATAAACTGGGAAGAATGGAAGAATCTCTGTCAGTCTGCTTGTTGCACTGACAGACAATGGGATAAAAAACTAAAGCTTTTCACATTACCACCACAGCTGGAGGTACATATGGAAAGGCTCAGCAGTCCTCCGTTTGTCTGTATGTTTGTGTTCAAACTGCTCCCTACATTACATCTATTATCTAAAGAGTAACAGTGTTCATATTCTGAGGAAAGGAATAATGAAAACTCAGGGTAGAAAGTGACAATACAGAAGATTATAGGAGGCTTTCGTGGCTCCTGTCTTGAGTATCAGCTCTAGTGAAGATATCAGATAATGGCAGCTACAGATTTTTGTATGAACTCATCAATAGCCTGTGAGCCCTGTCCACAGGCACAGGACACAGCTTTGAAACAGGACGCAGCTGATCTAGCTCGCTAACCACCCCATGAGGTTACAAGGGCACTTCCTGTCCCAGAGGGATTCTGGGAAAACTTTCTGGAGGCCTGAGTGATTGTTATTCTGTTCCAGCAAAGTCTGAGTGCAGCTCGTACATGCACGCACATGCATGCACACTGGGTTCACCCTAAATGGAAACATGTCATCAGCAGAGAGGACGGTAAAACCGCTGCACAGCACACAGGAGAATTTAAAAAACACACATGCTGGAGGAGCTGGGACACTCTCACATGAAAACTATGGTGAATATCAGTGAGTGAGAATGGCTGTGAGCTATTTGCAGCATGTGTTTGTGTACCTGTCTCCTCTGGGGAGTTGCTCTCCTGGGACAGGGTGGTCCAACTCAACTCCTCGTCACTGGGGTTCAGATTCTGGATGCGGTTCAAAGCACAGTCTGTCTTTGCGCCGGTCCTCCTGTCCTTCTTCGTCTCTGGAGAGGAGGAGGAGGAGGAGGAGGAGCAGGAGGCCACAGAGAGCAAGGGGGTGTCCTCTGGGCTGGCTTGCCGTGGTGGGGAGGGAGGGGGAGGCACCGGAGAGTCCTTGCCCGATTTGATGAGCTTGATGTTGGAGTGGAGGTCGGAAATGAGCTCCAGGCCGGTGGAAACTTTGCGGCTCTTAGCGGGAGACTGGCTCATTATCATCAGCAGAGGCTTTTTCTCCTCGTCCTCCTGCTCTTCCTCCTCCTCCTCCTCCGCTGCCACCTCGTCTCCGTCTTCCTTGATCTTCATCTTTGACATCATTTCCTTTTCAGACAGGATGCTGATGTCGTCGCTCTCCTCCGCCTCGATGTTCAAATCAAAGCCCAGATCAGTCGTGTTGCCGTTCAGTTTGAGCTCCTCGGTCGTGTTAATGTTACAGTCTGCGTCTGATTCTGTTTTCTGCTCGGACTCTGCGTCGGTGTTGATTGGCTCGACGTCTAACTTAATGACATCATCCTCTCGGTCGTTATTGGTCAGAGTGTGACTTTCTTGTTCCTCTGCCGTGTTGACATTGAGGTCATCCGCTATAGTCTCTGAGTTACACCCTAGATCTATCTGATCAGGCCCGGTTGTGTTTTTGTTGTGGTCCTGACCGGCTTTACGGAGCTGGTTGACCCCGTTCTTGGCTAGTTTGGGATTGTTGGGGGTTGAGGACTGCGATGGGGATGATGACGGCGACGGGGAAGATGGCACTGCTTCTCCGAGGCCCATGGCGGCCTGGATACTGGTGAGTGCATACTTTTTGCGACACTTGGGAGGCGTGGCGGAGCCCTGTTTGATGACATCGCTGCTGAGTAGCTGATTGTGTGAGGAGCGGAGGCTGAGTGAGGTGGGAGGCGTGGCAGCGGGGCCGTTACAGTTGGTCACGTCTACTGACATCATCGTGGCACAAGTCAGATCACCTGGAGGAGGAAGAGAGGGGGAGCAGGAGGTGGATAAATTCTAATCAACAGGTGTTAGCTTTCAGAGAGGATGTCTATTGCTTACATACTACTGCTATTTGCATTAGATGTAATGTAAAAGAAAGGTGCTGCCTAAGGAAAGAAATATGTCCAGGCATGCAAAATAAACAATGGTTACTAATAATTTAAACTTGAGTAGAAAGAAAATGCTATAATAGAGTGGTGCAGGGATGATGTATTTTTGTAGGCCAACCCCAGAAGTTAGCATCACCATGGTTCCCTCGACAAAAAGTCAATGCTATTTTTTTTATTTATTTATTTTTGGTTATTGCAGAAAATAAACTGTGACCAAGAAAAGCTTGTGATTCTTACAGATTTAGTTCATCAGATAATCTTAACAGATGAACACCACTGTAATACTTTTTTAAGCCTAAATACAATCTCTACAAGTAAAAGTAGTAGTGTTAGCTAATGTTAGGCTATAAACCAACTACACCACGGTCACATGGCAACAATGTCTCCACCACTAAACTTCCAACAATTGTCATTTAATTTAGTTCTAACCATGGATCTAAACAAAAACTCATTGACTTTGGGACGAGGTAACCAGGGGTGCAAAAATGCTAACTTACTTCCTGGTTTTAGGACTCATTCCTGCACCACTCTATAGTAACAATGATTCACTATCACAGACAGTAGTTGATCATCCCAGAGGTCAACTCAAGCTTACTGAATGCCTTTAAATCTCTGGTGATATTCTGTATTTTTATACCATGAAAAGACCAAAACCAACAATGAATTGACCCTAACAAGAAGTATTACCTGTGTAGCCAAAGCCTGTTACACTGATACATAGCAGTGTTCTTCTGTGCAATAAAAACACAGCTGCACCAGGTGAGACATTTCTGTATAACTGTATTTTTTGTATATTTCACACCCTGTTCTGGTGCCATAAATACTTCTTAAAGCACCAAATCTATATCTGAAAAACAAATGTGCACTGTTTACTCCTGTTTGAGTAACGTTTTCTAAAAACTGCAGTGTCCAGCTGTTTTAGGAAAGCCGCAGACACGGAGAGGAAACTAGAATGTATTTAGAGAGGGTCTAACACACGGCTGATTCTCTGCTTTTTACAGGATTTGTTCATGATAACAAATGTCTAGAGTACTGCCAGGCTTATGGTTTACATTCTGGAGAGAGATTACTGTGGATTGCAGACTTCCAAAACTAATAGCCGAAGGGACATGAAGAGTACAAAGAGGTGTGAGCACAGAGCTGAGCATGAGCACAGCATGTATGGAAGCATGTGTACCTGACAGGAGGTCAGTCATAGACCGGAGCTGGTCACAGTTCAAGGTTCAGTAGACTCAGCTGCAGATCTGAACACAAGAAAAAAAAGTAAAAGAATGATCAGAAGAAAAATGCAAAGAATCCTGAGTACTTCTTGGGTTGCCCTTGGAGACCACATTCATCCATGTGGAACCCAACTACAGCTGGTTTCTATGGAGACGACAAAATACTGTGAGGCAGCGAGAGGACTCCAAACACCATAGAGATAGATATTATAGAACAGACTCTGAATCTCACTGAATGCACTCTACAGAGGACTCTACAATAGGGAAATGTGGCAGGGTCCTCAGAAACAGACAAAAAGTGGACTTGCAGATCATTTCTGAACAGTTGAATGAACAGAGAAGATGGAGATCAAGATGTAAACAGATGTAACACTTCCTCTATGGTGTTATCGCTGTTTCACAATGAAGCTAAGGTGGTGCCTGATAGGTAGAGAGACCCTGGCATACATAAAGGTGCTGCTTACCTGGATATGTAGGTTTTCACTTAACTACTTTCTCACTATTTTAAGTCATATCACTGTCACTTTTTATAATGTTTTAACTATAATCTTAAACAGGATGAGGGATTTTTGTCATTGGACATCTGGATCTTAAGTAATCAGAGAAACAAGATGAGCAAACAGCCCCTCTCTACATCCAGTGTCCACCCAAGAGCATCACTAAAATTTTTAACATGAAACTGTTTTATTCAGTGTTTTTACCCATTTTAATCACTTGGTCCGTTTGTTTTGGAGAGGAGGAGACCTCTGTGGATAATGTGGCTCCTGGTAAAAATGATGAACACTGAAGGAATCCTAACCTAAAAACAAGCTGAGATAACAGACTGCAGCCCTTTAGCTAACAGACTGCAGCCCCTTACTGACGTCCTGTAACTGCCAAAAGTGCTGGAAAAACACTGATTTCTACCATGAAAACATTTTATTTAGTGTTTTTCTAGGAGACCTCTGAGGATAATTCAGCTCCTCATAAAAACCTCCTGAACTATGAACACTGCAGAAATCTTAACCTACAAATGAAACGCAAGGAGTTATATAAATTGTTTAAGAATGCACTTGTGGAAAACCCTGATATAGGTTTTATGTCTAGTTTTAAGCTCATCCAAACAATAATAAGGTTTCAATTTGGCTAAAGTGGTCCAATTTAGTTTTATTTGCAGGTAAATCTCTGCCTTAGTCGCCAAGTAAAACAGAATTTATAATGGCTTAGTGTTTTCACGTTATATTCACTGGGATTAGCCGAGTGTATCCTAGCATGCTCTAAAGTTATCTAAATACCATTCATTTACCATGTCAGAGTACCATCTCATACAGCAATGATTGTAAATAGTTGAAACAGAACCAGGCCTATATTTTCAATTATGACAGAGAGAACAATAACTTTGAAAAGCTTGGAGGGTTTACAAGAGTCTATTTATAATGTTAAAAACATACCGACTTGAAAGAAGCCCTTTTACAGTTGCTACTTACCAGAGAACTAAGGATTGTGGGAAACTCCAGGATGGAGCGCGTCCATACTGGTAGTCAGTGGTTCTGTCTTCATCCAATCACTGAAGCAGTAGCGTCCTGAGGGAGAGACAAACATAAAGTAGGATTAATGAGATGGAGGATGAGGGAGGGGCGAACAGAGACAAAGAGGACTGCAGGACACCAGAGGGACAAATAATAAAGACACATCAATTATTCACAACCTTGATCAAACATTAATACACACGGTGTGTTTGTGTGTGTGTGTGTGTGTGTGTGAACATAAGGCTCATTTTGAATAGAGCTCATATTTCTTTCTTTGGTGCAGTCTTGCCAACGCTTCACTGACTGGAACCATCATAAACTTAATGCCACAGGAGACTTGTAAACTCCCCCTACCCTGCTTTCCAACAGACACACACATTACTGCATAATGCAGTCAACACTTGTGGACAATTCTCATCAACACGCAACCTCTATGTGAAGTGGAGAGAAACATAATAAGCATAGTTAGATTGGACCATAAAATCCTCACTTATCCCTGGATGAGCGGCTGGAAAAGCACCTGGAATGATTTTGGGGGGAATAAATTTGTAGGAAATGAAAGAAAGGCCATCCTGTCACGTGGATCTTGGAGGTCAACTAACAGCTGACAGTGGCCCTTGCAAAGAGTTAATTCAAACCTCATTTAAATACGCAATCAATCACATTACAAGTATCAGCTGCAGGGATCAAGTGAAAACACTCTGACATCATCTGGGTTTGGGAATCAGGCAAATGCTCAAATGGCAATAACAGCCAATGGGGTTTACAAAGTTACTGGCCCAGATGAAACTGGCTCATCAGTGTGTTGTTTTAATTCACTTACAGCAGTTCTTCTCATCTGTTCACTGCAGAATGAGCAGAAATCCTCAACTTGCTCTTCTTCTCTCCATCTGCTTTTCCTCTACTGCCTCCATCTTAAGCCTTAAACATATTTAATTCCTTTTTCAGTCTTAAACAACAACATACTAGGGCTGAACGGTTTATTGAATTTTAACCAAAATTGCGATTTGAACTGATTCAACTGGCAAACTGCAAAGGCTGTGATTATTTTTACAACTCCTGAGTCAGACCCAGTGGTTATGGTGCGTTCAACTGGAATGCCCATTGAAATCGGATTTCTAACTCGGAAAGTCGGAGAAACCCCACCAACCCCAAGATAAGAATTCAAGATGGCTGCTACTCGTATCAATAGTAGTGAACACGCTATTTTTACTGTTTATAACAGTTCTGTCTTATTTGTTTCACATTAAGTCAGTCATACGCAGAGTACTGTTCAGTTTTTATCTGTGGACATGCTGCTACGCTGTTTGTATGTGCAAAATACCATGTAGAGCGTTGTTTTTAACTGGTATCGCTAACAATGGCTAGTCCGAGATACATTTGAATTGGTTCACGGTCAATGCTTAGCGTAACAGTTTTGGGAACAGTTAGTGTGTCCATGTTTTTCCGACTTGTCAACTGGAACGGCGTCAACTCTGAGTTGACATCACTTCCAATTCCGACCTCCAACTTCCGATGTAAATGGAAGGCAGCTTTAATCATGTCACACCGTTTTCCCTGTGTGACAGACAGTCATGCTCACCAATCAAAAGTGGCCAAAATCAAACCAACTGTGTCTATGGCCACTAACAAAAAACACATGTAAGAAAGCTCATGGTGTGGAAAATGGCTGCTGCAGAAGCAAAAACACTGGTGGTCGAGGATTTAGTGCCAAGGAGGAGTGGCACCTTGATTTTTTAGCAGTATTTCGGAGCAGTATGATAAATGTAAAGTTGGCAAGAAGAAGAAGGCAAGCAAACATAGTGCTACTGCTACACAAGTACACATACCTCTATCTCTGTCATTTGCATCTCTTACATGGTAATGCTCCATCACTTGTTTTACATGTATATAGTGAATACTGAACTGAAACTTGACTTATATCACAAATCAAAACGCAACACCCGTCAGAAAAATTGCAATTTGCAAATTGCAGTTTTCCCCATTATTCTGAATATGCATGGAGGCACACAGTTTGCAGCAGCTCTGATGTGTGTTGTGACGTTTATGAAAAAGGAAGAAGAACGGATTGAGAGATTAGTTGTAGTCAGTGGACAGTATCTTCTGCACGGAGATAACAAATTTTAGTGCTTAATCTATCGCGTTCACTGTTGTACTTTGTGTGAGCTGTTGTTTTCTTGACTGTCAGAGGGAGAGACTGATGGAGACCGTTGTTGCTATGTAATTAGCCTAGCTCAATATTTTTGGCATTTTGCCTGCTTAATCACAAAGTGGAACAAGCTGATCAATCTGTCACATCATTTCATAACTAAACTGAGCAACTACAGCACAATATGAGCCACTTAAAGTCAATATTATCAGGGCAGGAGCTTTAAGACAACATTTTCTTTGCAGCCCCTGGCTTCCAAAAATGCACATAAGATACAATAAATAATGATGAGATTCTCAAGAATTACACAACCTTCACATTTTTACAAAGGTTTATGTAACTCACAGTTATGAATACTTCTATAAATACTGAAATACTACAAATACTTGACTCCTGCTGGTTAACAACATCTGATCTGCTACATTACAGTGAACCAACCAATTGTGTTTACTGACAAAACAGCAGATCAACAACATCTGGTTTGTCTGAAGAGACAACACTAGGTGTGTTAAACTGTTGTTAAAAAAAGTAAACCATCTGAGGTGCAGCTGTATAATTTTGACCTCAGACCAGCTGTACGTACTGTAATATCCTCTCTAATGGGTTTAAAAATCCACAGAGATCAAGTATTAAAGCTGCCAAGGACAGAGACAAGGAGAGGAGGATGATGAATAAAAGTGAATCATAAAATGGGCAATAAAAAAAAATGTTGCATTCTGACATTAAAATTACAAGGCATGCTTGGTTCCTGCTGCAACAAGTCTACATACCAGGGAAGGTGTGTGTGTGTGTGTGAAAGTATTTGTATGGAGGGGTGTCTACAGTAAAAAAAAGTATGAATCATTCCCCATAAGCTGGTGTTGACCTGGCTTTACAGGTTCCTTGTCACCCACATTGCAATCTGATCACAAGCTAGCCTCGAGCCGCTAGCCAGAGATTAGCATCAGACTAAGATCACGTCTAACTCCACACCAGCAGATTATTTTCACTTTTTCAGTTCATCGGATTTAACACAGCTCCTTCTAAACCTCCTCAGACCCGAGCATTGACTTTGTTTGCATTTTTTATTTCTCCTAGCTTTCTGGGATCAGTAGGACCTGATTAGCATAAAAACTAAACCTCTAAAACTAAACTTCTTTGAGCAGGAAGTAGTTTTTGGGGAAAAAAAATACAGTCGGCATATGGAGACAATGGGTTTATTTTACAAAACTAAGTCATCAGTGTACTGTGTGTATTTCCCTCACTCTATATACCAAACTAGGAATGTCCAGTCAACACTTAGGGCTACAAACAGGCTACAAACAGCAGCACTCACTGTTTATTAAAAACAACCATAAAATTTGATCAGGTTTTGTTTCCTCTTATACTTTTATCTTGATTGTCGCCATCTTGTTTTTACGCTGTTGAGCACATTGTGATTTTCTTTACACTAGACTGCACGAATAAGTGTAGAGGACAACAGGTCTAAGTTTAATAAAATCAAGTATAAAGTGCAGAAAATGCAAAATGTAATATCCGTATATGAGGACACAGGGTCTCAGATTCTGATGTGTAAAATCAGTGGAGTTCCCCTTTAAAGTTACCATTTTAACCTCATAGTGATTGTTTCATTGCAGGCTCAGTGCACTGGAGAGGAGCCAAAACAACAAAAAAGTGTCACCATGCAAACACTAACTACAGACTGCACTGTATCTGCCATATCATTTCTTTCGCCTACAGACAGATGTAGAACGCAAAATGTAAAGTCTCCACAACTTGGGTGGAGCTACAGCAAAACAAGTATGAACTAAAACTGTAACTTTCAAACCCAACTACATCTGGATATGGCTTCAAATTGCCATGATAGTGATAGTGGTGGCTGGTATGGCTCGGGCCTCAGCGCCCATGAAGGGCTCCCTGCAGTTGGACAAGGGGGTCTGAGCATAATTACAGGGCCCTACTCGTTAACAAACACACACATGAATAGTAAATATGAGGGTGAAGCTTACACATGGACTTTCTTGTAAACACTTAACTCAGACAGACAGGCAGACCCACAATGTTCAAGAGAAAACACACACCGGAGAGGTTAAGTAATAAGATCTAGGATGTGTCACAGCATGACGCTGACCTCTGACGTCTGACCCACTGGCCAACACACCGAGTGTGTGTTGTTAGTGCGTGTGCACAAGTGTTGTTTGGGGGGGGGTCTGGCTCCAGAAGGAATGAAGGAAGCAGCTGCAAACTAGTCCAGTTTCTTTCTAACGTGTGCTGTGTGTAACCGCCGGCATACACAGTGGACCTCTGGACTGAGTGAGCCCCGAGACAGATTGCTTTTAAATTCGTATGCCAGGTGGACGCCTGCCAATAGTTTGATAGGCCTCTCTCATCCCTCCTTCCTGCCCTTCCCTCTCAAGGTTTCTCGCCATTCCAGTTCTTCTGCTAATCCCACTTGACTTTTACCTCTTTCCTTTATCCCATTTTCTTGCCAATTTCCTCTCCTAGCTTACACTACATTCATCTTGAAGCCCCGCAGCCCCCTTCCTCTCTCCCTCTTACCCCCTTTGTCTAGGGGAGAATTGCTGTCTTTTATCTCATTAAAAGTGAAGAAGGTCTGTAAACTCTCATAAAACCACCCGTTTCTCTCTACAACCCTGATTTACAGCCTCCTCTCCACACCCACCCACCCTGCTCGTGAGAAACCCCATCTGTTACCAAAAAGACTGACAAGCAAAAACTGTCGCAGCTAGAGAGGCCCCAGCCATCGAGAAAAAAAAAACCCTAAAATGGATGGATTCATGTCAACAAAGCAAAAAGCGTGCAGAATAGAAAAACGCAACTGGGGTGTTTTTCTAACTTTTTGGATTAGGACGTGAACGTGTAAGCCAGCTGCACAATACCAGGCAATCTTCCCAGATCTGTCTTGGCTTTGTTTTCATTGGCTGCAGAGGAGGCCAGGCCCCTTAACATTTAGCTGCAAACTACTTCCACCGTATACAAGGCTGGGAAGTTAGCAACACTGCTAACCAAAGACATACCACTGCTCTATACCTCTTCACATTCCAACCACTCTTTATCTTTTCTACAGTCTGCTGTGTGCCACCCAATAGACTCCCAACCAAAACCAGCATATGTAGCTGAACTATACTCGCTCCCTGTATTAATTAGAATTGATTTTAGGCTCTTATGATTATATATAAACCTCTAAATGCCCTTTAACATAGTAGTAATAGTAATAACAGTATTATATTAATCACCATCTTCTTATTATTTAACAAAAATTACTGATCTAATTTTGTGCCTGGATTTGTTCAACCATTTTTTCTTTCTACTGTGAGCTTCATTCATTCAGTTGCTCTTCTATAGGGTATGTTTATTAAGGTTATTTTTAGTCCTCTAATATGAAGAGTGCACCACAGCTAAATATTTTGCTGCTACAAGCAAATCCATGATGAATGAAAGTGGCTATAGTCGGTGAAATAACTCACAGAAATACATCAATCAGCCCAATACGCAAAGCTAACAGACGGACGGATGATGACTGGTCCAGTCTGGTGTTATATTTTCCTGACTCCTTGCTCAGTGTGTGTGTGTGTGCATGTGTGTATGCGTGTGTGTGTCCACTAAAGCAAGAAAACAAGGAAGAAAACAATAGCCATCTACAAAATCTGGTTCCATCCAGAATAACAGCGGAAGAGCAAGGAGAGGTGTGTGTGTGTGTTTGTGTGTGTGCATCCTTGTATTGTCAATAACGGGAAATAACAGAGACAAAGTAACACTTTGACTGAGACTGCAGACAAAACAAACAATCTTGTGTACAGACAAACAAACACAGACTAGAGAGAGCTCTGTGGTTTGAGCTAGCTCCCATGGCCATACATCGTCCTTGCAGCAACAGTGTATAGTGAGGTGAAGAGACCGGACAAATAGCTCCACTATAATTCCACTTGTGTAGTTTAAAGACTAACTTTGAGTCTCCCTGCGTACTGAATTTATGAGCGTCTCAATGTACTAATATACATACATACAGCTGAGGTATCATTTTCCTGCTGGCGTGGTTTCCGTGGGCGGCGAGGCGAGAGGGAGGAAATGACCACAAAAGAAAGGAAGAGGTGAGGAATTTTCAGAGATTGTGCCAAAGAATCTCAGGCATGTCTTTTTTGGGGGGTGGGGTGGGGTGTGGTCAGGCAGCTGGGTAAAAAAAAAAACTCTAATTGGTCAACAAAAGGAGAAGACAAAACACAGATGCACACCTGGGAGTAAAGATGAGTGATGACCACTTGTGAGAGCATGTGTGTACACGTGCCATTCGCTGCAACAAGGCAGTACTTGATTGATAATAGGTCACAGATGACAGAGAATACATATAAAGTTAATTATTTCCCTGTAACAGTCTCTGACACAGAACGTCTGGGTAAGGCGGAAACAAGTAAAATAGGTCAAAAGCGCTGCTAGAGGTGAAAGAGCTTTGTAACAGACACAGAAATTCTGTGGCGTGGAAAGAAACATATCAGAAACAAGCCAAAGAGACGATTTCCTGGATTTGGGAAACTTGGGAACAAGTAACAACACCCCACCCCCCACCTCTCTTTCCTGTGGGTGAGGGAGGTAGAGGAGGAGGGGGCTGGAGAAAGAGTACACCATGAACACACTGACACCAGGCAAAACACACTGAGGAGGAAGTCCCTCCAGACCTTACAGCCGGTCAGCAGAGCCAGCATGACTTTACCGTAATGGGACGCGGCTCTTTCCCTGCCACATCTGCATTTCAATTTGTCGTGTGCTCTTTCTTATCTACTCGGCACTGTTTTTGTTTTAGAAACCCTCACCTACGGTTATGAGAGATATACTCTCTGCCTTTGTTCAGAGAACCCCTGCAGAGCAGCCAGCCACTCTTAACTCCTCTAACAGCCTACTGCATGACTCGCTTTTTCGTGTCTTTGATGTCATCTGCAATGAAAATATCAGATTTCACAGTCAGAGAAATAAAAAAGTGAGCATATATGTAATCCCAATGTCTCTCTACTGCTGACAGTCAACGAGTCAAAACACACTGGACAAAAACATCTAGTTCAAAAGTGGTTTGAACACTGAACACTAGATAGCGAGGATGAACTGAGGATGGGCATTTGAACCATTTCCCTGATCGATCATCTGGAAAATGAACAATTAATTATCAGTTAATCATTATATTTTATACAGAAAATGCTATAGCAGAAAATAGGCTACTTAAAAAGTGAGTTTTCCTCAATGAAATCTTTATTCAAGAAAAGAAGTTATAGTCAACAACAATCCTGTAAACAAAAGCCTTTAAAGTTGAAAAAACCAGAAACAAAACAAAAGAGGCTCTGAGTCAAACCAAGCTACAGTGCTCGATGAAGTGCAATTGAGGATTAGTTAGTTAGTAACAGATGATTTAAAATATATAAATATATACTGGGCTATTTAGTGCAAACAATTTTCCCAAAACTTACTTACTTGTTCTCTTCATGTTTACCTTTAGTTCTAGCCAAAATTTTTTAGCTCAATAATGGTTAACAATAATCATGCCACTCAAACTTATTTTACTGTACCAATACTAAAAAACTGCTAGTACATGATGTTGGACAATGTTGTGTGATTAATAACACCTAATAGAGCTATTATTAACCTTAGCTGCTTGAGCTAAAACTGGCTTCAGCTACAAATCCAACAGGAGAAAAGTCAGAGTTTTTAAAGTGACATGACTTTGAAGAAAGAACATGATGTGTCTAAAGTTCAACTAGTAGATTCCAACTCTTTTTGCATGATTGCTAGTGAGCTGGCGCTGTTGCTCTCACTCTGTCTGCCTCTTTAAACAGCATTAGACTGAGCCAACATCTTCTGTGGTGATGTAGAAGAGTGATTTAACTATGTCAAAATGGTCAATCCATAGAAAAATGTGCATGGCCTGTGTTCAGAAACTGTGCCCTAAACAAACCAGAGGACTTCCATAATTGTGTAATGTCACAACTAAACATTCACCACTCTCCAATCTTTTATTTTGTCATTTTAACTTTATTAACAACACAACACCAAGGGGTCATTCTGGAAGCCAGTACAGCCTTCCAAGAATAGAAATACTATAATAGTCCAGTATTAAAGTTTATTTTTCTTCTTAAATGCCAGGCATTTTAGCCTGAATTTGACGTCTGTTGGTTCATTTCACAGCACGACAGTTAACATTTTCCTCAGCTGTGCCGTCAGCATTTGCATAACTAAAAATAAACTCTTAATGCACCAGATACCTAAATATGTCCTCAGTTTCAGAGTGTGATAAACATCTTCAATGCTTCATGGGGAATAAATAGCTGGTATCATACTGCAACCTCCACAGTTTGTTTCATCAGCAGAGAATCAGAGAATAGCTCTCTGAACACAATTCATAGAGCTTCTCTTCTCTTCTGCTTGAATGCAAAACATTACTGCATCTCTTTTGTCCTTTTCTTTTACAGCAGACATGGAGGCAGCCATGTATATTAAAAGCCTTCTCCCTCTCTCAGACAGATATGCACATGCACATAAAAAGGCCTGTCAGATCCAGAAGCAGCCAGAGACATGCATCCTATATATAGCCGAGATGTGACAGAACATCCGAGAGGGACAGGGGAATCTAGACACAAACGTACAGCTCTCTTACTCAGACTGTGTGAGTGTGTGTGTGAGTTCAAAATGGCCTTGTTCTCTCACATATCTGGTGAAAGCCTGTGGCAAGCTATTCCACAGTAATGTCACAGGGCTGTATTGATATCACTGACTTTATTAGCCAAAACCAGCGTGTCGATTAGGAAGAGGAGCTGAGAGAGAGTGAGAAGGGAGGGAAGGGTACCAGCATAAGAACAAGATGTCAGGAAAAGAAAACGGATCAGAGCGAGAGAGTGACTCATCAGAAAAGGAATGTCCCATCTCTGCAAAGGAACCACAGACACCACTGCAACGATCGCTCCCTCTCGATACTTTAAATTATCCCTCCCTCACTCTACATCTCCTCCTCTTGCACAATGGCTGCCTCTTTCTCCCCTCCTAACAGTGAAAGTTTATCATTGTTGTTAGCGGCGCATTCTTCTCCAACAGAACATCGGTTTGGACTGGGATGATACAGCTAATGATCATGAGGCTGGTGGGCGGCGGCACGCACCGCCATTTGGAGTGGGACGCCTCTCTCTCTCTCCCTCTTTTGCCAAATCAATTTACCAAGAAGCCAAGAGGCAAATTCCAGCACTTGTGTGGTTTATCAAAGTTACACTGTTCAATTAATTACAATTCTAGTCTACAAAACACTAATAAAAAACTTTCTTGTGTTACTCTTGGTTTACTTAGATCACAGGCCAAAAATATGAGGCAGGGTTTGGCACTGCTTCACATCCTTACCAGCAGATGTTAACAGCCCAATACCCGCCACCACAGGATGTGATGTAAACGCAAAAGAAACTTATCTGGTCAGAAATCACCAAATCACCACAATGACTGCCGGTGTGATTCAACAGCCCCTGTCACCTGTCATCCTGCGCATTCATCACCCAGGGTATGTTTAATACAGTTCACAGACTCTGGGCCCTGTGGAGGTTACAACACAGGGAAGGAGGAAAACTGTTATTGGCCTGCAGAAAGCCATAACAAGCAGAGCTTGCTCCAGGGTTTTATAGAGGAGGTGGATCTAGGTCTCCTGAAAAAAAAGCACCTCAGCTACAACAAACACAAGTACTATTTCACACAGAAAACATTATACATGTCATGAGTGTATTTGATTGTTCGAGCTGTTATCTGTATTAAACTGAAATTGCTTCCACATCTGTGTAATTTCCTAGGGGAAAACCTAGTCCAGTTTACCATGGCAGAAAAAGTTAACTCTGTGGTAGAACATACAGATACAGCTACATATGTTCTTGATTTATCTGTTCTCATTTAACGACACAAAATTGTCTCAAGCCTGACAAGTGAATATTTATGTCTTTAGCAGAAAAATAAAACAACTTCTTACCAAAGTAGTTGAAAATAGTTTTCTGTTGGATCAACCAATCGTTTGATTTCAGCTCTGAAATATGACCAGAAATCAAAGATAGCAGCTGTCTAATTGCATGCCTATCTCATATCACATCCACATTATCTATGGAAAAAAACATTTAAAATGCAACGCCATATCAAGCAAATACATGAAGATGCACACAGTCTCAGCCTTCTAACACACACATATAACAACGTGTATACATCGATGCCATTCAAATGTGAGAAAAGGCTGAGCTGGCAAGCTATAAAACAGTTCCTGAGTTAAAATGTATGCAGCAAAACGACCACTGCACGTGTACTCTCAGAATTGCTCGACAGTGTACTACAGAGACCGTGTTGCAATGTAGTCTGTAGATCAGCACCAATATGTCCTATGGAATTGATTTCTTATCTGAAATGTTTGATTTCACTTGTATATCAAATTGACGTCAGTTGCTGGTTATTACAAAGTCTGACTGACCACTGAACAGCTAAGCAGCACCGATGTCAAAATCTGAGCTGCTTGTGACAAATGAAAGCAAATTGGAGGAGTTATTAACATCAACGTCTAGACTGCATCATGGTCTTTTTAGGCTACAAAGACACCAAAGGCAGCAAGAAAGTAACACACAACCCAAATATAAACAGTAGGTCCAAAGATAATTGTGATTGTGTCTGTATCAGTGGAATATATGCAGATACATTCAACCTGTTAGGTAATAATCCTTGACAGAATTAGAATTGTGTGTGAGATGTTTGTATAACATACTGGCTACTTTTTAATTACTAATAAATATTTCACTTGGAACATGTCCGTCCTTCTTGTAACATCTGTCTATCTACTTGGTGTTCCTTACCTTGAGGGCCAGTACAGCACAGACTACCAAATCCGAGTCAATAACTGTTTTGAGACAGCACAGCAAAAAAAAAATCCTCAAACTCGCTGTAGTGGGCCAATTTTAGAGGCACCTGGGGCTTAAGCCTTTACAGCCTCTTTCATCACATACTGCTTTCACTGTGTATGGCCGATGAGTGTGTGTTTGAAAGTCAGAGAGGCGGAGAAGGGAAAGAGGGAGAGGGAGAAGGCGCCTGCAGCAGCTGAACTGGGAGTGATGGGGTGTAACATGTAAGTGCAGCCATGTGGAAAGACAACATCAAGAAGAGAAACATATAAACACAAGAGTTGGGAAAGTGTGTGCACATGTGTGAGCACAAGCATAAATCTTGGCCTTTTTTAAAAGTGGGAACTTGCCCCTCCTCGCCTTGCTTCCACAGGTAATTTGCAGGCAGAATAACATGAATACTGGCAGTCAATCACAAGGCAGACTTGACAGCGAGTAGACAGCTGATCAGTGAGGAGCTGACACGTACACACACACACAAAAGACAAAACAAAGATGCAAAGTAAAAAAAAAAAAAAAAAAAACAAGGAGACAATGTGGGTGAGGAGAACTGTCAGAAAGGCAAGCGATGGTAGATAGACAGAGGACGAATGGAAAGAGAGAAAGAGCCCTATCATTCAGTTTCACCCTACAGGATGAACAGGGCCTCTGTCGCTCTCTGTTCAAACACACCTCACATTGTGCTGCTCCTACCTTCAACAATGCAAAAAATACTGCAGCCTGCCTGACAGTGGGCACAATAACCCCTGTGAGAGGCATCGATAGGGGCTGAAAGAGAAAGTGAAGAGATGAGTCGAGGAAAAAAAGAAAAGACAAGACTGACACACACGTACAGCAACAGCATAATACACAAACAAACTGCAGTGTAGTTTATCCTGCCAACTTGACAGCCTGGGATGAATCTACTCTCTGCTGTCCTTAATTCATCATTCATCTGTCCAATCTGGTCACACACACACACACAAATATGCACATGCCTGCACACCGCACCTTGTTTGGTCAGGCGGACTAGTGGTATTGTTTCACAGGGGAAGCAGGGTGTGTGATAACAGATCTCCCTCTTTATCTGATTGCTATACACACACCCCCCACACCCACGCTTTCACCGCCGCATACCATCGCCTTTTTAGCGTCAGCTGTTATGCGTGACCTCGACCACACAGACTAACAGGTTAGTGCTGCAAACCAACACACAGACACACACACACCATTTTATAGTCTGGCCAACATAATTACATCTAATCTGCAGAACACTCTGAAATTAGCCCTAAGATATCGTATTTTTGGGCGTCTGACATGCTCACAGCTTCACAAGGTGACAGCTTGTGTTACTGGTGCTATTTTTGTCCATGTCTGTGCATGTGTGTGTCTCCTTTATCTTGGTGGTAGAGAGGTACCTGTGAGCAGAAAGAGGCCATCTTGAAAGTGAGGGCACTCTTTTTTACCAAAAAGCTAAACAAACACGCAGTGCACAAGCACACAGGAACCGTCTGCAGTGTGGCCCCAAAATTCAGCCATAAATGTCAAGTCACTTTTTCCATACTCAGCAACTTCTGATGTTGTATAGAAATGCTACAGTGGAGGGTGAAAAGAGGGAGCAGGAAAAGGAGGGAGAGGGGCAGAATATAAACCAACAACAGCCCAGGAGGCCCTAAGCAATTGGTAACATCATGTTCTGCACATACTGCAGACCGGTCCAGGTCTGGATGAAGAGCAAACAAATAGCAGGGGCAAAGGAGGCAGGGAGGATAGGAAGGGAGGGAGGTGAGGTGAGGGAGGCAGGCAGGCGGTGGCCGGAGAGGAAGCGAGAGAGGATGACAGTGCACCATTTCTACTATGGTGGTACAGTCAATTGACACATTCATTTGCAGCTTGCACTAATTAAGTCACCAAATAACACACTTAGCACAAACCGTATAAAACCACCACAACCCACGGCCCTAAATATGAGTACTGGGTATTTACTATACAAGTATATACACTAAATAGTACCATAAAGGGTTTTCAGATTGAAAGTTTCATTGTTTTATGCTTTTTGACAGTGTGCTTTATGAATACGTCTCCCTGAATACACACACAAGGAGGTATAGGGTGCAAATGTGGTGCAAAACAAATGCATGAGAGCCAGCGTCACTGGAAGAGAGAGGTGAGGGGGAGCAGGGAGGCGAGAAACCTCAGTGGTGCAGTCAAAACAGAAAGCAGGTCCACTGGTAATTCATATTGTGTCAGCAACTTCTGCCTCCCACAGAAACACATACAGTATACTATGTGAACTGTTTCACAGGTCTTACATTCTTATAACACAGCAGCAAATACAGTCCTTGATCAATGGTTTCAAAATGAAAGAAGTCAGCAATAATTCTTTTTCTACGTCTTTATGCATAAAACAGTATGTCTGAGCCCTTTCTGTGCCTCTAAATATGTCCTGGAAAAACTACAGAGCACAGCTGGAAATGATTAGCTTCTTGGCGTCCAGCCAACACCATGCACCACTATGCCGGGGAGGCCTGCGCCCTGGCCCCGGCTGTGCACGTAATGTGCTGAAGTCAAGAAAGAATACCCTCCTTTATGTGTTTGTTTCTGGCCAAACCTCTCTTTGTGTAAACTGTAGCTCAACAGCAGGGTGGGACAAGACAGAGGACACAGCCATGAGGTCAGGAGCTGGAGCATCTCTGGATAAAGGACGAGTTAAAAGTGACACATAGGGCTTCTGGTGAAGGAAACATTTAGTCAGTTAGTCAAGCAGACAATTGATAGATATTGTTTTTTAAATATACAATTAATCATTTAAGTCATATCACGCAAAAGACCAAAACATTCAATTGCTACAGCCTCACAAATTTGAGAATTTGCAGTTTTCCCCTGTTGTAAAGTGAATATCTTTGGATTTTGAAGTGTTAGTCAGGCAAACAACCAATTTAAGCATGCTCCTTTGACTGTTTAAATACTGTCCATACAAACAATCCAACGAATTATTATATCGTGAGAATATCCAGTGTTTCAAGCCTACTGAGCTTAAATTTATACTGAAGAATGGCTAGAAACAGCACAACTAAACTTCAGCTCACTGGTGGAGATGGAGTGAAGGTTAATCTCAACTTAGCTTTGTAGAAATTTAGGTATTATGACTTGAATTAGCGATTTTAAACCATATGAAAACGAACACACTGATTTAATTATAGTGTGCAAAGTTTTTACTGGCTTTATTTTTGTCTGGTGGTTTGGTTAACTTTTCATGAATGGCTGACTGCTGGTCAGTTTACCATAACTTGCTGATGTTTAATCTCTACAATGATGACAGCTCAAGTTTAAAGTCGTGAGGTTTCAAATGTTAGCACGTCCATTTAAAGCGGTTTCCCTTTTAAATCCCTTAACAACACAGCAGTCATGGTGAAGTTAGCTAACCCAGCAAAGGTGGTAGTCAACGGCTGGCTGCTCGCGACGAACGTTCCCCGCCAGCGACTGTTGTCACGACGACCGTTGCATTCCCTGATACTACGTGAGAACTCGTTTTCACCGGCCATCGCAGACGACAAAAATCCGACAATAAACTCAAAAGAAACACACGCTGGGTCTTTGCTTGTAATGTCCCCCAGCCACCACCACCACCATCTGCTGCCGCCGCCGCTGCAGCCTCCTATCTCCTCTCCCCCACCTTCCCGACGGCTGCAGCACAGCGGGCCCCGCAGATACCAAAACAATGCGTCGCCCAGAAGAAGAATATGGGAAAAGTTACTCACGTTCCCAGTCATTTAAAAGCGAAAGGACACACAGATGGACACAACTCCACTGTTTTCTAGCGAAAATTCTCAGCATACCACATCACTCACCTCCTCTCGGTATGTTCATCCTCCTCATGCTGCACTCCTGTCTTTTTCCTCTCTCACTCCCCTCAGTGTTCTCTCGACTTGTTTCTTTTTCCCTCCTCCCAGATGCCCATTGTTCTCCGACAGGGAACCAGGGACACTGCTCGAAGCAAACGCTCCTCTGTGATTTTTTTTTTTTTTTTTTTTTTTTTTTTTAATTTAAAGCCCCATATTACTGGATGCTATAGAGAGGGCAGCCTTATGTCGTTACTTTATCCTGTAGTGGTGCTAGGACCGACTGCTTTAATAAGGTTTTCTGTTTTCGGGGCAACTTGGAAGTTGTCTACACTTCTCTTTTTTTCCTATACTTTTTTCTTTCATAAGCAGAGCCTAGATGATGATGATGATGATGATGATGATGATGATGATGATGATGATGATGATGAAGATACAGTTTTATGCAAATGTTTGGCCAGCCCTGAGCAAAGTGCACACTGATTTTGAGTGAAAAGAAGTAACTAAAACCCTTGCTGCAAGCAGAGAATCATAAAATGAGCCTTTCTTTAAATGTTAATGTACTGTTACTTTTTACTACAGGAACTTTCAAAGAAAAAGAATAAGAACTAATTCTGGCATGTGCAAAAATATTATTCCCAATACCCAGACCAGTTATAGAAGAACAGAATACAGATGAATAATAATATGAATAATTATTCTCTTTAGCCTCACAGTTTTATCTTATTCATTATTGCTCTTACTTATTTGATTTATTGCTTTTATTTATATTTACATATTGCACTGAAATTCTTATCAACTAATTAGCATGTATGAAACACTATTGGTTTTATGTAGAGCAGAAAATGACAAAATAAAGACATCATGATCTTGAATCTTGAATGGATAGAAAAATATAGAGCCTACTATAAACAACTAGATAATAAAACTCAATAAGTAATACTTTCCCCAGATCAGCATGTATATTTGCAAAATCAGTGCTTTCTCCTCAAGTGACACAATATACTGTGTATATTTTTATATTTAGAAAGATATACACAGCTAAAATTTGTATTATTTATGTATAACAATGTTAAGCATAATATGTGAAAATAATAAATATTATGAACAAATAACTTACTGCACTGAGGAGTAAATACTTTTTAACAAAATATGATTCAAAATGACTGTTATTTGAAATGTCAGTAATAAATCAAAGTAATCATTTGACAAGATTGACATTTCTTCAAAAATATCATTATATTAATGTCATTACGCTCACAAACCCAAAGTGTTGATGTCAGACAACAATCAGCTAATAATAATAATAATATATAAGGATCAAGCTGACATACTGCCTTGCACTGTGTTGTAAGACATTTATGGGCAATAAAAGCAACATTTATATCTGATTTCTCCAGTGTCCCTATAATAACAGCAGCTGAACAACTTCAAAGCCACACATGCATTTGCAGGTTGGCAGTAATCAGTATTGCAGTTATTGGGAATTGCACTGACAAGGGACGATAGAGGTATTTAGTCTAAAAGCGAACACATCTATTGTTTAGGGAAATTTAATTCAGTGGGATTTGCTGTGAAATCCTCAGCCATGATAAAGTAGAGAACAATGTATTGGGCCTAAAGGAATCACTGTGTAAATCAGTATCGGCTTTTGCACGAAGCACCAGGAACCAACTTAAATTTCTTTAACTTAATACTTGTGAGCCAAGTCTCAGTGGGTGAGGCTGGAGGCTTTGTGTTGAATTCGTGCTGTGGTAAATCTTCTTCTTGGATATGCATTGCCCTCTCAAAACAGAGCCGCAGTGAGTCTCATCCAGACACAGAGCCAGAAGACTTGAATACTGCATATATTCTCTTACTGGCCTCTCTGGAGTTACAGTAGGTGAGTGGATTACCTTCGAGCAACTTTCAAGTCCGTGCAGAAGGATTTTCACAGCATACACAAATAAATGAGGGGTAATTGGTGCCTGGAAGGTAAGAAAATGATTAAACAAATTGTAAGTCATGCCTTTGCTTTGACAAATAATTGGCAGCATTGTGTGCATGATTTGTAGTTAATAGCTTAAAGTGCAAAACCACAAAGTAATTACTGTTAAATTTGTATAAAGACACATTCATGGTTACCTTTCACCCAGAACACTGGGTAGAAATATCTTAATAAAATTTGATAGACTGCCATGAAATTTGACATTGGTGAATATGAGTGAATCCTTATTACCATGGATTTGACTTTTTAATCTATAAAGTACATTAAATGGTGAAAATGTCTTCTTGTCTGTCCTTAAGTTGTGACAAAGTAGCTTTAAAAATAATGGTTACATTTCTCTACTGTGTACTTGCGGCTGTTGCTTGGACGCTCTCTCTCTCTCTCTCCTGTATATATATATATATATGGTTTTACATGCAACCTCACAAAGTTGATAATGTGCGTAAGACTGATTTAAATCACGGTGATGTTGATTTTAAATAAATAAGTGTCCACTACTTCCCAAGAACATACATTTCCAATATTTTATATACATTTAAATCTGAAATAAATATGGCAACATAAACAATTCTCAACATACACAATACTCTGTAAATATCATAAATATGTGTGATGTACACTATGTCTGCACTAAGGGAGTACAGTATAGTAGAATATAATGACACCTGGTGGTTACACTGATTTACTGCATTCTTTGTTTTATCATACTGTAGAGGATATTGCATTCTACACTATTAACTCCACCTCAAATAGCTTCAGTTGAGCTAGTTTTAGTCCTTATTTTAGTGTAAGAATCAAAACCACTGCACAAGACAAAGATTCTTAGTACATATGTAGGCTAAGTATAAGTTTATTGATGTTCTACTTCACAATAATGAAATAAAGTCTTAAAATACAAGTTGAGGCCCCTATATGAACAATAAAATAGGTCTTACTTGCTGTAATCATTTCTCCTTTTCATACAGGCCTTTAAAAGATTCCCTCTTGCACTTTCAAGGGAAGAGATGAGGGACAAAATCCACCGACCTGGTTTTGTGAAAAAATGTATTCAGATGTTTATGAACCTAATCTGAGGCAAATCAAGCAGGCAGTTACAGTCTTTTTAGTACATAATTCCTTTTTGTGTTGCTGAGCTGCAGTGGATGGATAATAACAACAAGGCTGTAACTTTTGCTATTTGCTTAATTTTGAATTTAAACAGATTCCTTCCTAAGCGCCTCCAATGTAAGTGACACAGATAATATCCTTTTGTGGTGACAAACTGTGAAGGAAGCCTTTGGGACACCAAATAATATAACAATATAATATGATATCATAATGAGTCAAAGTATTTCTGACATTTGATCCCAATGTAAGTACATTGTGCTGTAATTCTCCAATCCTTAATTGGCGCTATTGATGTCACCGTCACCGGTCGATGACCAATCATCGGTGCCCAGCGGTTTTGAACAAGAAGCGGGTCCAGCGAACTCAGGTTCATACTGAAAACAATGGAACACAAAAAATAATAATATATAACGGTATCAATCACGAGACGGGTTGAAACAGCATTTAGTTAGATGGTGGTGCGATTAGTTTAATCGACCTCTGTTAATGAATTGTAAAGGCGCGGCCTTAGTTTTGTTAGCGCAATTGACAGTTAACTTTAGCTAGCTAGCATTGGTCCTCCTCTGAGTTAGCACCGCTTAATGCTTTTGAACGCTTTGAACCCCAGTTAGTTACATTAACACGGTTATAGCTGTAACTCTAAACATGAACCAACAAAGCCGTTAATAATTCTGAAGACGTACGGTAAACACAGGCGTGAACTGACCGCCTGGGTTTCACTGCGGGAAAACCACCAAGCAGGCCTTCGACAGCACGTCCTCCAGCGACGGACGGCGATATCTCCGTGTTTGAACCCGCTAAACCACGAAGATCAGGTATGTTCAAGAGTCGGGGCCATTAGTCTTCCTGTTATTACTGCCTTGTCATTGATCTGTCTTTAATCTTATATTCGCGAGGTTTATAGCTACTTAGGTTTAGGTTTTAGTTTGCGTCAGAATTGGGATGTCTGAACTTGCTCACAGCAACACCTACCACCCATTCCACATCAATGAGGTAGACTGAATAACAGAAACACCACTCTGTGTGACTTAATACGGTTCAACAGCAAAACTACAGCCTCAAAATGACCACAAAGGATCGGATTTATTACAGGACTGTTGTACTAGACTGCTTTTAGTTTTATCTGGAATTACCCTGACAAACTGCCAATAGTTTACTTACTAAACACCCAATACAAACATTCCAAGTTAATCATCATTTCAAGCTTTTCTATTAAACATTCATCTCATCATATAAATCTGTTTTTTCCTGTCCAGAGAGAGAGGAGAGCTAACGATGTTGCCAGTCGTGAGAAACGGCTCGTCCTGCCAAACAAAAAGGCCATGTGAAGTGTCTGGCCGGAGAAAAAGCCTTAATGAGGAGAATATCAGCAATGAGAGAACATCTTGTCCCTCTCTCCTCCTCTTCTCCTCCTCAGCTTGCTCAGCAAACAAGACAACAAAGTCTGAACAAACAGGCACTTGGCTGGTATTTTAGCAATGTTGTTATTTATTTCTGTGTATTCTTAATGAACAAACTGGTAATAAATAAGCCGTATAGATCCTAAACATGAAATTACTTCTAATTTGCATTACTGATTGGAGCTCTGTAGCCAAATATTTTGTCCATTTCAGGGTTAACAAAATAGAGTTTTCTTTTCTATCCGCAGCTCATCCTGTCGGTTTCAATCTTTTGTTGTTGTTTTTTTTATAATTAGGGAGAGATTTCAGCGTTTGCAGTAGTAAAGCAGTCCGTCCTGCCAAGAGGAAAACTGTGTCATGTCTGCCAGTAAACAGCGCAGTGATGAGAGAGAACATCAGCAGGCCCTCTCCTCCATGCCTCAACCCGTTCAGCAGAGCAAGACAACCAGGTCTGTGCACAGCCAAGCATGGTGAAGTACATTATGAAAACACAAGGTTTGTCCGGCAGGTGCAGAAGTGTTGGCTCTGCTTTGCTTTTGTCTTTCAGCAGTGTCTGTTGGACATTGACATTGCTGGTAATGCAGAGGGAGAATCTGACTGTGCAATCTCAGATCTATTTTTGCTATTCTAATCAATATCAAATAGTAAGTAGTGACAAATCATCAGCAGTTCCTGGAGCCCAAATTATGTCTTCAAATCAAGTTTATCTTATCGACCAGGAATCCACAAACTGGAACATTTTAGTTTTATAATATGATATACGTTAAAGCATCACATCTGCACATTAGAGATTACAGCCAAGTTTTAAATATTATTAATTTAGAGGATGAATTTTGCAAAACCATATAACATAATGTGGTTACATATCATGATACAGTTCCACTGAAAGCTGATGAATGATGATATTGAATTATTGCCACTGACTTTATATGTATATGAAACTGAGTAACTGTTTTTATAACTGGGCTTACAGCTACACACTTGCCTGAAGTAGTTTATATTAATGTATTTCTGAAATGATTTTTGTCCCTGCATGTCAACAGGAGAAGCCGGCTCGAGGCTGCTCCGGGAGTTTTGATGAGGGCAGAGGCCGGCAGACTCCAGTGACCAGCGAGTGAGGAGGACTCAGTGTCTGCTCCGAAATGTCACAAGAAATCAGTGCAAATGAAGAGACTCTTGGTAAGTGCCCAGCCAGTCAGGTTGTTAGTGCTCCTATTAAGAGCTGAAAAGTGTTTGCAGGCTGACTTAATGGCGGTGCATCCCAGGAAGTCAGTAGTGTCACTGAGCTGTCAGAATCCACAGTTCATCAAGTCCACAAAGGGCCTCAGGCAGACTTTCTGCAAGCGTCCGCGGATCATGTTATACGCCATATTTATTTTGGAAGAGCGTTTGCTTTTCTCTGTTTTGTTGCACCAGGTTTATTGATAATAAGGGACCTGTAAATAGATAAGATAATCCTTTATTAGTCCCACAATGGGGAAATTTACATTAATTTAAAATATCATGCATAAGTTGTCAATAGTAAAATTCATTGTGGGTTCTTGAGATATCATCACTGTTAAGAACAATACAAAAATACGTGAGGCGAAGTCTGTGAGGTCTCACTGAGCAAGTCTGGAATCAGTCAAAATGTCTTTAGTAATCATGTAACCTTCAGCTCTCTTCCTCTTCTGCTTTTTTCTCCTCAGTGTTCATCCTCCTTCTATGGGCCGCTTTGTAACCCGCCGCAGACGTGGGGCTGCCATCAAACCCAAACTCCCTAAAGCAATCATCAGTATACTCAACTCCTCAGACGACTTTACTTCTGCAGCCTTTTGTTCCAGTAGTATTTTTCAGCCTTCTAAGAGGAGGAGGAGGAGGGTCCCTCCAGCAGTTTTGCTGTCGAGTGCAGAGAACTCAGTGAATGCCGGAGGGACTTCCAGCTACGCCACCAACATCCTCCGAGAGATTTCCCTCAATGAGTCGGCAGATCACAGCCTGGACCCTGCACCAGGAAACCCATCTTTTGCTCTACGCCCTCAGCAGCTTCCTTGAGTAAACGCCCACATCTTAAGCCCTTTCCCATCAGCGATAAGTCCTCCACCTCTCCGTCCATGTCGGTAAGCTGTATAGGGCCCCAGAGCACATTTCAAGAAGATCTAGCCCCACCAGGGCAGCCGGTCTCCCCGCTGCAGTCAAGCCTTGGTGGGCGAGAACCAGACCTGCATCACCAAGAAGAACCCTCCAGTGATTTATTTATGGACAAGAGAAGCAGCTGTAGTGAGGACGCCAAAGGCCAGAGCGAAGACTCAACGACCAAGAATGGTGGAAAATTACAGAGTCTAAATCTGCTCTGTACGGACAGTGAAAGCAGCAGTGACTTTGTGTCAGCAGCAGGAGGGTTAGAGTGGCTGATAGAGGCTCTGAAGGAGAAATGTTTGACCGAGCTCTGCACAGTGCAACTGGAGAGATTAGACAACCTCGCTGTGACTCAGCTCTGCAGTCAAACAACCTATTCATCCTGTTTGGGACTTTCAAGCTCGGTTCACAGTCAGCAAACAAATGAACATCCACTGTGTGTGGACAGCGGTCAAACTACTGACCTTTTGCAGTCTTCAGAAGCATCATTTAATCTTCATTTATCTGTGACAAATAAGAGAGATTGTTTGCAGTCAGTAAATAGTCTTGACTCTCCTGAGCAGGCAGCCTCAGATGACTGTAAGCAGTCAGCTGAATACTCATCAGCATCAGTATTTAATGATGAATCTATCCACCTCACAGAGAGCAGCGTGGAGTTTATTATGGGCACACAATTACCAGCCAACAGCCCTGTGCAAACACTGTTTACTGAGGAGGAGGCTGCAGCAGGAAAGGGCAAATGTCTTGCTAAGAAATGCAGCATTCAGGTCAAAAGGATGGCCTTGTCACAATTGACTGTTCAGCAACTCAAAGTGTTCACGCAGCAGAAAGAGGCTCGTTTAACTCATGGTGATAGGTCTGTTAATCCGGATGCAAACAAATCTGAAAATGACCACACACGTAAGGTCGACGACCCAGAAGATCTCACAAGTTCAGGAGAAACCACAGAGGGAATGACAGGGTTTGTTCGACGGTCAGTAAACAGCGGATGTTCAGTAGCCCAGACACAGTCCAGTGATCCAGAAATGGAGGAAAAGGCAGCGGTGCTCACAACAATGCTGAGGGAAAAATGTCAGTCTGACAAACTCACTGTTAGGATAAAGAGAGCAACTTTATCACAGTTGGAAGAAATTCTGCAGCCCAAAGACAAAAAGCTTAAATCACCCACAGTTGTGTCAGACTCAGCCAGTGACGACCAGATAAAGAAAGACAACCAATCTGAGAGTGATGTTAATCTTTGTGATGAAGATGCGTCTATGAAAGTCAATCAGAAAAAGAGGCGCTCAACTAGTTCTGAAGACAAAACTGTCTCAGACAAAGAAAGAGCTGGAAAGAGCTCCTGTGACATCCAGCC
This sequence comes from Lates japonicus, assembly GCA_033238685.1. Classification (NCBI taxonomy): domain Eukaryota; kingdom Metazoa; phylum Chordata; class Actinopteri; family Centropomidae; genus Lates; species Lates japonicus. The sequence continues at coordinate 147,527 of BRZM01001437.1, forward strand.
CAAAAGAAAAAAGATGTCTCTGGCTCCTAAAGAAAAGAAAAGGAGGAGCATGTCTACGGACCGACCTGGGACGACCAGGAAGGCATGTGTGAGCGGCATGAGTGTGAGTCGCTGGAAAAACAAAGGCAGCGCCGCTGGCACATGCCTGCGGGCGGACGGTGTCAAGGCTGTGGACTGCAGCATCAGTGAGCTGTTCTCCACACACCACAAACAGCCAAGGGTGAGGCACAAACACTGCCGAAACAAACAGGAGACAAGAAAATTAACTGACAGTTTTGATTATTGATTAGCTTTTGGACCAACTTACACACCATACAACAGTCCCACTTAACTGTAATTTAATGTTAATTTTTATAAAGATTAGGTGGAGCTGAGGCATCACTGACAATCTGTGATACCCATTCTGTGTGTAGGAGCTCGGAGCCACCATGAATTTCTCCACCCCAGTGAGAGGGGGTCGGCTCAACCTCTCATCTCTGTTGGCCGACTTAACACCAAACACGCACACCTGGAGCCGACTCAAGGCCGCTCTCTCTGTTCATCGCAAGGGCATGGGTAACGCATCTTTTTCATTTAATTTAAAGCTCAATAACTGTCCTTAACCTCCGTCCTCCCTCCCATTTTTCAAACTTTTCTTCCCTCTCATTAGTGCTACTCACTCCAAGGAGTTTACACCTGTCGGGCTCACCTGGACGGACGGCTGGGGCAGCAGACATCAGCCAGGATCTCTTCGCCACACCCTTGCGGACACCACTCCCCAAACACCTCCGGTCACAGCTGTACCATGATTCTCTGGTACAACACACCATACACATCAACTATGAAGCAGCCATTTTGGATATATAGATACTTAACTATCATTGCACTGAGAAAACAATACAACGGAACTTAGTTCAGTAACATTTCCATATAGCAGCATATCATAAAACAAATAGTTTGTCTTTAATATACAAAATAAATAATTGTCTTAAAATAGAGTATAAAGATATATTGTAAAAGCTGTCATTAATTTCAGTCAGTATTACATTCAGCTCCCCTTATTGGCTTTAAACTTAGATACACACTTACACTCACACTGCCAGTTAATTAAGTACACCTAGCTAGACAGTTCTGCAGTAAATTCTGTGTTTATGAGTGTTATTATGTTCAGTTTTTACTTTACAGTTTACAACCTTTTCTGAGGTGTTTTAAAACATGTAAAATATTTCTGACACCTCACTCTGTACGCTGTGCAAATGATGTATCACACACTAACTAGTGACAAATCATTATAACTGCAGATGTCCTAACTAATTATGTTTCTTATAATTACTGTATTTTTACTCACTGCTGCCACTGTCTGATCATACCTGATGATGAGGAACTGTCATGATCTATTGTACGCATTTGGTTTAACACCCTAACTATTACAGACGGCTGCACTGGTTAAAATGGAAACATGTCTGGCCCATTTTTTTCAGGAATTCTGTGGGTCACATGATTCCCAATTTCACTACTCATCATGTGACTGGGCAGGACCAGGAATAATAATCACAATAGTTGAATTTAATAGAGTGAAGAGGGAAGATGGCCTTACAGAAATGACAAACTGCACCCACAAAACACAACACAGGAACGAGATGGGACGGGGCAGGATTATTTTTGTGGGAGTGGGACGGGACGGGAGTGAAAATCCACCCTGTTATTACTGACTGTGAATTACACTTCCCCGGCCTGTGAATGTGCGTCACCTCCTCTCTTCTTGTTACAGGTTGTGTGTGAGGATTCAGATCTGTCGGATTCAGAGAAGGTGTACGCTGAGTGTGGTCAGCAGCGTCCTCTGCCCTGGGAGGAATGCATCCTCCCTCACCGCATGAAACGGTGTGTTAAGATCGGGGAGGGGACGTTTGGTGAGGTCTTCTCCACCACCAACGCGCCTCAGGAGACACTGTTGCTCTCAAAGTACGTGTGTTTGTGTATTTATGGTATATGATATAAACCACACTGCATCACAAGTGTTTTCCTATGTGAAGAGTGATCCTCCACACTCAGGATTGTCATGTTAAATTTAAAATAGTACCACAGCAAAACAGTGTTATATGTAGTTTTGTTTAGGCCTGTCAAACACAGAGAAAACACAGAATTGTTCAATGATATAAAATATGTTCGTGTCTCTACAGATAATTCCAGTAGAGGGCAGTGAGAAGGTGAACGGAGAGAACCAGAAAACCTTTGGGGAAATCCTACATGAGATTATTATCTCAAAGTGAGTAGTACACTTTAAATCACAGTGCTCAATTTGCCAGGAAACCATAACACAGCCTGCAACTAACATATGTGCATTCAAGTAGTTAAGGTAATCTTATTCATAAGGCCTAAATGTTTCAATTACACAAACTGTGTGTGTGTGTGTGTGTGTTTTTCCTGCCAGGGAGCTGAGCAGCCTAAAAGAGAAGGAACAAAACCAGACTCACAGCTTTATCGGACTCAATGAGTAAGCACTCTCTCTCTGGTCCTTTGTCTTTTTGTCTGTTGGCGTCTCAGCAGTTTTGAGTGTCAGCGTGATTTGATGTGTTGTTCCCTCATAGTCTCCACTGCGTTCGAGGCTGCTACCCTCCAGATTTCCTGAACGCCTGGGACACATTTGACCAAAAGAAAGGCTCTGAGAATGACAGACCAGGTGACCCGCATTGTGATTAAAATTTTCAAACCTGATCCAATGCAAGACTTTGTAGGACCAGGTTATTTGTTTGTCTGTTTCACTGGGTCTCTCTGTGTCCCTCTTTGCACAGATTTCTTTGAAAAGGATCAGTTGTTCATAATCCTGGAGTTTGAGTTTGGAGGTATTGATCTAGAGAACAGCAATGGAACGGTAGGTGCACCACATCACAACAATGTCTGCTTAATACCTCCCCCGTGTGCTATACTGTGTTTTTCTGTGACGTTAAGCATTCATCAGTCATGTCAGTGACTGCTCAAAATATCTCACTCTCTACTGTAGCCAGAATCTCAAGTACTGTCTTCAAACAGAAGCATTACACTCATTGCACTAGTTTTAGCTTATTACACTTACGCACTGGCAGCAAAAATGTGCTCAAACATTAATGAAGAGCCTGCGTGCTCTTGAAGCGAGTCACAACTATAATATGTACGTTGGAGGTGATGCTGAATGAAGATGCTAAGCTTAGCTTTTGTAAATGTAGTGCATTCATTAAATAAAACATTAAAACATGTATTTTCTAAAGCTATGAAATGTGTGATTGCTGTATGGAATGAAGTCTTTAATTCAAGCCTCTGTTGTGTTATCAAGCTGGCGTCTTTGGGGGTGGCGAAGAGCATCCTTCATCAAGTTACTGCTGCCTTGGCTGTTGCTGAGCAGGAGCTTCATTTTGAACACAGGTAGAGCACACACACACACACACACACAGGCATACAAAATCACCAGCTGCTGTGTTAGTATTTATGCATCAGGCCTTGCCCAAGCAAAAGCCAAAACTGCGTGACTCACTAAAATGTATTGTGTGAATCCTTGAGCTTCGTCATAAAACAACTGATTTTTAAATTGTTTTAAATTCTCTATCATTTACATCCGTGTTACATCCGCTGTCTTCGGCCCTGCCTTTGCCACAACATCTTGGCGTGTTTAATAGTGCGACAACAGCGATATGACTGTGAATCAACATCATCATCATCTGAAATGAACAAAACAGAGACCCACTCATACTGAAACAGCTCCTCAAAAACTCCACAGGCATCCTTAAAAAATATCTGTAAACTAAATTAGGGCTATAAACTACAGCTTATTGTCATTATTGATTAATTTCCTCAATCAACTCTGGTCTACAGAATGTCAGGCATCACCATTTTCCTGAAAGTTCAAAATCCACTAATATTTAATTTACTGTGATAAAGGAGGAGAAAACCAGTTAAAATCTACATTTGAGAAGCTAGGACCATCTTTAATCACTCGTCAAAATGATAGCAGATTAATTTTCTGTTGATCAACTAATATATTAATTAGCTTAGTGTTTTTTAGTGAATCCTTCATACAAACAGCTTCGATAACACAGTTGACTTACAATATACAATCAAATAGCACAAGAGCAAATATTGTAAAACTTTCATTCAGTTGTTCACATTAAATTTGATCGAGTTAAACTCCAGCTGCCACAGCAGGTGTGAAATGTGAAATTCAGTCTCTAACATGAGGTGTGAGCCAACTCAGTGCAGCTGTATGTATGTGGGTGTGGGTGTGGGTGTGGGTGGTGTCAGTGTGATGGATGATTTGTTGGTGTCTTGTAACTGGACCTTTATGCCCCCCCGTGCTGTTTACTGCAGGGATCTCCACTGGGGCAATGTGCTGGTCAAAACAACCAAACAGAAGAAGGGGAGCTTCCTCCTGAACGGAACAACCCACTCTCTGGAAACCAGGGGGGTGCTGGTCCGCATCATTGACTACTCTCTCTCCAGACTAGAAATCGGTCAGAGATTTTTCCACTCCCTAGTTGAATGGGTTGTTTTATGCACTGAATATACGACAACACTCAGCATGTTTTATTGTCTCCAGATGATCTGACGGTGTCCTGTGACATCTCCAACGACGAGGAGCTTTTCATGGGCCAGGGAGATTACCAGTTTGATATCTACAGACTGATGAGACAGGAGAATGGGTTGGTGTTATTTACGTGTCCGTGACTAATTCAGAAACACCCACTGTGACATTTAACGCAAGTGTCTCTGTGCTGTAAAGGTGTCAGACAGAGCAGATTAATCATATAAAAAGAGCTTTATCCTATTAAACACATAACAAGAGGCATAACAGACCCAGTGGACGTCTTATTGATTTGACTTTGGCCTGGCAAATCAATGATGTCCACAAAATCAAAGCAGCTGATTTCAAACAGTCAGGCTTTTCTTATTATGGGATGTGTTTTCATCTAGAAAGTCTGACACTAATGTTTCTTTTGACTGTTCATTGGGATATGTCTTATGTCTTGAAATAGTTTGACATTTTGGGAAATGTGCTTATTTGAGACTTGGAGGAGAGGATTGATACCACTCTCTTATCTGTCCGTTAAATATGAAGCTACAGCCAGCAGATGGTTAGCTTAGCATAAAGGCTGGAAATAGGGACAAACTAGCCTGGCTCTGGACAAAAGACAAATAAATATATATCCACCTACCGGCACCTTTAAAGCTCAAAATTCAGTGTGTAAAAACAAGAATTATGAGTGTTACTAGTAGCTGGGTTTTACCTTGTGACAGAGCAAGGCTAGCGGTTTCCCCCTGCCTCCAGGCTTCATGCTAAGCTAACTGTCTCCTGGATGTAGCTTCACAGGACAGGTAGGAAGATGGTGCTGATCTTCTCAATCAAGTCTTTCTCTTTTCTTTTAATAAGAATATTTCCCAAAATGTCAAAACTATTCCTCAACAACAACAACAGACACCATCAGTCCTCCTGTGGATCATTCCGCTAATTTATTAATTTATATCTTGGCTCAAGAGGTGTTATCAATGGTGACATCTGAGAGAGCGCGAATAAACACGAGCTCGCTGACTGGTCTGGTTTCCCGGCTACTAATTTACACTATCACACTTCTGAATAACTGTGGTCATGACTCAGTCATCTTCTGCTGCTCTTTTTTTTTATCTGTCTCAGAAACAACTGGAGTGACTTCCACCCTCATACCAACGTGCTGTGGCTCCACTACCTGTGCTCCAAGCTGCTTTCCATGAAGTACCGGGGCTCAGGAGGGAAGAGCGCCAAGGACGTGCGAGAAGAGCTCACTCGTTTCTATGACAACGTCCTCCAGTACAGCTCTGCCACTGAGGCGCTGCAAAACTGCCCCATGTTTCAGTAGTTGTGTGAACACATGAAGTGTGAGGAAGCTCAAGTTGGCCTCCTGTAGTCAGCAGTTTGCCAGTCTGACCCTTAACAACCTCTGATATGTAAAGACAGTTATTGACTGACTTGTAACACAATGAGAGAGATGGAGGTCACCTAATGTACAGAGCTGTCATTTGACAAATGTTATTAAAATAACCATGTGAAAATGATGTACCCATGTGTTATTAATGGAGCTTACCTTGTACAGGCTGAATACATTTTTAACTCTTTCTTTTAACGCAGAAAAAATATTTTAAATAAATTTTTATCAGATTTTTATACCATCTTTAAGTGGTACTGTGCTCACATTTTTTGCAGTCTGTGTTAGTGCTTATATGACTAATCCCTTCTGAATTAATCACCTAACTATTTTGATGGATGATTAATTTGCCTGTCAAGGAAAAATGCCAGATATTTTCTGGTTTTAGCTTCTCAGATGTGATTTAATCTGTTTTATATGGGATCTTTGTAAACTGAATATTGATATGGTCTGGTGTTGGTTTAACAAGCTATTTAAAGTCGTCACCATGAGAAATGTTAATGGACATTTTCATTTTCTGACATTTAATAGACTATATGATTGATTGAAAAAATAGATCAAGACACCAGCCACAATATGTACACATGCCATATGCCACAAGATTTCAGATAATCTGTAGAAACTTAAAAATCATGTTACAATATGTAGCTTTGTATATAGTTTGATCTCTGTGCCACAGTTTTATTTTTTCAAAATATGGGTGATGAAAATTAATGAACTACAGGTGGAATAAGGGTCATGAATGTGCTGGTTTTCTTTTTTTTTGCAATAAAACCTAAAACACGACAGTAACATTAGTTCTGACAGATACAGATGGGAAGCTCGATGTATTAAATTTTAGAAGCTAATAGAGACACAGTAGTGGCCGTTTTAAGGCTCTGTTAGTTTTGTCAGTCTGTGTGGTCTATTAAAGGCAGAGTAAGGCATCCTTGGTTGATATTTGAAACTCAGAAGCACAACAAACACCCATACCTTCAGTGTTCCTCCGGGGGCTCCGCCCACCAAACTCGTGTACGCACATCGCCATGGATACCAAAACTCAACAACTGGCCGAGGAGGAAACTGGCAAAATTGAATGCATCTGCTTTTTAACAGCTGGATAGGAGAGCAATGCTAATAACTCTTCTCTTAGTCTAAATGACATTACACCAAGGACAAACAGGACAAAACAATACTGACCTACTGACTTTATCACTGCTTTTCTTTTAAAATTCCTCTGTCCCTGTCCCTATTCCCAGCGTGCACCGGAATGTCCGTCACTCTCCCGCCCACTGCTTCCTTTAAACCCTCCCACTTCCTGTGCACGAGCATGAACGCCATGATTAGTTGAAATGGACCACACCGATCCACTTCAATTATATCCTAGTTTTTGAGCCAGGGCTGAAAAGAAACACCTGTTATTTCAGCACTTACCCAGAAGGGGCAGCCAGCAGACTATGAGGAGATTTTACCTGAATTTGAATAGAAGTGCATTAAATTCTAATTGCTAATAATCTACCTTTAACTGAGCTCTGACTTTCAAACAAAAAACATTAATATTCACTTTAAACAGAGGCTGTGATATAAAAGTCAATAAATTCATGTGTAATGTTCATGATAATTGTGGGCCTTACTGTTCATTTTCCATCAAACTATTATTAAAAACACACTGAATTACTGAACTAATTTGTCAAAAACTGAAGAAACCCTGTTAATCAATATGCAAAGAAAACTCTTACAAAACAAAATATTTTATTCATTTTATTCATTTTAAGATTATTATACATTTTTGCATTAGTATTTCATTTGGTATGAGTGAGTCGTGTGTGTCGGTTTTCAATGAGGATCTTGATTGAATATATCGAATCTTCTCAAAATATAGTTAGATTTTCTTTTTTAATGCCTTATATGAATATCATGTGAGATTCGTAAAAAGGAAGACTACTTTAATAAACAAAACATATGGAGACATTCCAAACTATACAGATCCATTCATGTTCTGAAGAGGTCAGTGTATGTTTGAGAAACCTTTTGGTTCAGACTGAGGGCAATGTTTATGATGATAAATTATATGTTTGTTAATGTTGTTATGTCTGTTTGTGTATGTGTGTGTGTGTCTGTGTTTAAAGATTGTGTGTGTGTGGGAAGCAAACGGATGTGTATAAGAAGCAATGAACTGTATATGAGGAGATGTAATTGCAGCTGCTGTGTGTGTGTATGTGTGTGTTAATGTGTGTGTTTGTGCTCAGAAGGAGAAGTATTTGGTGAACCACTCCTGCTTCAGCCCCTCGGTGCCCCTCGGCTCCAGATACGGGCCCCTGCAAAACACAACAAACACACATTAATATTTCTGGTTCAAACTGTCTTGCCTAGCTATAATCTAATATAGACAATATTAATAAGGAAGATCAACACAAACAAATATGAAGAATATAAAAGTGGAGACACCAACGAATATTAACTCCTGGGGAGAAATCAAAAACATATTCATATTGATCTGAGAAAATGTGTCTGTGTGTTCTTGGAAAAAAGTACAAAGCAGAAAAATGCTGAAACAAAAGTCAAACTAAGCATACAAGTCAGGAAAAGGTTCTAAAATAAATCTATTATATATCTGAACAAAATATTGCTGTTGATATTAAGGATATCTGCTGATCCAATTCTAAATAAACTCTAAAAGGAAACTTTAGGTATTAAAATGTATGGTTCTAAAAAAGCCTAGAATATCATTTACGAGTCTGTAATGTTGTTTCATTGCTGGTATTAACTGAGATTATAGCTTCTTTTGTTTCTGGCAGCATAGGGACTTGCATCTAAAACTAGAGGATCGGGCAGGTGCGGGCTGTGCAGGGAGGCTGTTAAGTCCACTTTTTCTTGGTTTTGGAGTGTAAAGTCGGCTGGCTGAAATGAAAAACTTATAACGGTACCCATCTGCATCAACAATGGCTAACTCCTGGTTTGTGTTTGAAACAGCATTACAATACCTAAAGAAAACGCACAGGATTTATTGAACTTTCGTTGTGATGTCTCTTTAATACTGAATGACGTGTTGATATACAATAGTTATTTTAATAGAACATCTTTCCTCTAATTATGTAAATCTTTCTGAACGACTTTGCTCGGCATTTCTGCTGTCTTTCAAGCATCGTTAACGAATATTGCTCTTCTTTACCGAACATATGAATATGTTGTTCTCCCAGAGATTAATATCTGTTGGTGTCACTATATTCTCTTGTTGTTTGTGCTGATCTTCCTGCCATACGCTGGTTATGTTGAACCCATTAATGTGCCGTTCAAACTTCTGTGTGTTGTTGTGTGTTTTACCAGTATATCTGGCGAGGGGCGAAAGGCTGGCTGAAATTGACGCAAATACTTCTCGCTTCAAGCACAAGCTACCTGTCTTCTACACATACACACACCACAGCAGCTGATACATCTCTCATGTACAGTTCATTGGCTTCTTATACGTCGTTTTGCTTCCACGCACAGTCTTTGGCTTGCAGACGCACGCATGCACGAGCAGGACGCAACGGCGACAACAGGCAGCGAACCATCGCCAGCAGGCCGTACCTATCAAGCGGTGCCTCAAAACCGGCAAAAGAAACCTTCTCTGTCTTCTCTCAGGAACATAAACTGCGGTCTGTTGTAACTCCATTTGTTACAAAACGATATTCGCACAATACGGCTTTAACTTTCTATCTGCATAATTGACCGAAACAGTGTACTTTAAAAGAAAATCGCAACAATGTCTCTTTATTAACATTAATCCGGATCGTCGGCGCGGTTTACACGACTCGCCATACCAAATGACTGTTCAATAAAGTAACTATGATATCGCCGTGAAGGGTGAATAAAAATGTTGTTTTTATGAGTTTCTTCTTTATTAACTCTGGCATGATAACGGGATTTCTCGATTTGAACTGGAAGTGTCTTCGGTCGGTGTTTAATAGTTTGATGGAAAATGGTGATGGTACAATCATGAACGTACGCATGAATTATTGACTTTTATCACGGCCTCTGTTTGAAGTGATAATGTTTTGATAAATCGTTGAGCGTGTGGAGCCCAATGCATATTCAGATGGGCATCTCGCCGTCTGCGCGCGGTGAAGTGCTGAGGCGGGTGTTTCTTTTCGGCGCACAGCTCAAAAACAGGACCTCGTGAGTGGATAATCCATTTCAATCGTAACGTTCGCTCACTCATGCGATGGGGAGGGCTGGCGGTGAGCGGTGACGGACATTCGATGCGCACTGAGAATAAAGTTTGGTTGGAAGGCTAAAGAAAGCTTTCGACCGATCCGTCCTGTTTGTCGCTGACATATCGTGACAAGTTATTAACGTTAACTCTATCGGCTGTTAACAGTTCGTCAATTTTGCCGGTTCCTCTCATTTCGATTGATGATTTTATTGTCATGACGATACTTGCAATGGTGAACCCGGGCGGAAGGCGTGAATTTGACGGTAGCTGCAATCGCCGCGCCGCTGTGTACGCGAACTGACAAAACTGGCGGGCAAAACGACCGCCTGAAGTGTGCGTCGACTTCCATCTGTGTCTGTCCGGGAACTAATGTTGCTGTGTGATTTTTGAGCACGTGCAAAATCGGCATTCGCGGGCCATATTCCACCTGTGATTCGATAATTTTCATCGCCGCTGTTTGAAAAGGCAAAACTGTGGCTGAAGATCAACTATAACAAGCTACATATTAATAACGGTACGCAGACTGCGGGTATCTAATCTTGTGACGCATGTAATGACGGTGTAATCTTTTCGTCCGTCATATAGTCTGTTAGTAATAAAATAATGTGTTAACTATAGTAATTTTGACTTTAAACGTTAAACGAACTATATCAATATTCGGACTGGTCATAAACGGATGATCGTCTGTTAAAACTCCAAATATCTGACGTTTTCATGACAACAGGTGATGTTGCATCAGGTGGTCGTTCAGAGGATGATCATGTAACGAACTGCAAAATGAGCTGGTACCAGCAAGATGGGAATAATCTGATGAAATTCATTTGAAATATTTTTCTGCGTTAAGGTTAAAATGTGTTCGGCTGTACAGGTAAGCTCCGTGTGTTGCGTGGATTACGTCGTTTAATGACGTTTGATCGGTGACGGCTCTGTGCGGGTGACCTCCGTCTCGTTGATGCAAGTCGATCGATAACTGTTCTTTACATGTCGGGTTGACCGGGTCGGACTTCTTTTGAGCTGCTTATTTACGGGGAGACCCAACGAGCTTCCTCACGCTAAATAATTCACGCAACTACTGAACGTGAGACGATTTTGCGGCGCCTCGATGTTCGAAACGCTGGACGTTGTCGCCAAACGGTGACTCTTCTCTTTTACGTCTGACGCCTCTTCTCCTGGTGACTATGAGCGGCGCAGCTTACGTTAATGAGGGGTGAATCATCGATGTTCGAGACGAATAAAGGCGGCGGGCGCGGGCGGTGGGCACGGTTGACAAGAGGGGGTGATGGTGGGTGGTGGCCGGGAGGCCGGACCGTTGGCGAGCTGGTGTTTAACCATGCTCAGATGATGCCATTGATAACGGTGGATATGGGTAATAAATTGGCGGAATGATCACGATGATGTCTGTTGAGGAATAGTTTTGAGCATTTTTGGAAATGTTCTTGTTAAAAGAAACTGGTGAATCAACCATCTCTACCTGTTACTGTTGACTTCATCCGGGGACTGATTCAACAACGTGAGCGCAGGAACGAGAAACCGCCTTGCTCTGTGCAGGCAAAACCGGCTATAATGTTTACTCGCCAATTCTTCGTTTTACACGCTGAGCGAACAGAGCAACAAATGAATATGTATTTGTTGTCTTTGTCAGGCTGAACAGCTCTATTCCGGCAGCACAGCTGGCTGGCTCGGCCGGCTGCGCTGACGGACGGAATGAAGGTGGTGTCAATCACTCATCAGTCTCCAAATCACATTCCCAAAATGTCAGGCTATTCAAGCATGGACATCGTGGACGGTCAAGAAACATTAGTCGAACTTTCTGAATGACACGTCGCCAACGAAAGCGGCTGTTGAAATCGTAACTGTTTATTGGACATCGTTGATTTGCGGGCAGGGCGTCACTGATGTGGCGCAAGATAAACTGCTGTGATTAATGCTCTGTCATTGCGGCACACGGTGCCCGTGTCGCGATGATGTTCTGGTTAGTCTGCTTGCCGCTAATAACATATTGTTCTTCTCGTCGTTCAGATATCAAACTTCAATGTCTCCTGACTATAACTCATCGTTAGTGTCTGGTACCTCTGATCGATCGTCTGGTACAACAAACGTAGCGGTGTCATCGCTATTCGGTGCGTAAAACAACCCATTCGACAGGGTGAAAAATCTCTGACTACAGTCTGAAGTGGTCAACGTGCGGACCTTTGTTTCGAAGGTGAGTTGTTCCGTTCGAACTCCCCTTTCTTCTGGGCGGTTGTTTTGACCGTGCCAGTGAAGATATCCTGCGATAAACTGGCACGAGGCTCGTCGGTGCAAGACGCCGGCAAATCATCACGTCGCACTGACACCCACGCCACACCCACGCCACATGCATGCAGCTGCGCTCATGGTGGGAACTGTTCATTTCACCTGCTGTGACGGCTGGGTTAACTCGATCGGAATTTAATGAACAACTGAATGATTTTATCCTGCTTGTGCTATTTGTTATTATGTGTGAAGTCGCTTGTGTTATCGAGCTGTTGTGAAGGATTCATAAAAACTGCTAAAGCTGATATGTAGTGGTTGATCAACGAATTAATCTGTATCATTTGACGGTAAAGATGCAACTTCTCAAATGAATTTAACTGGTTTTCTCTCGCTATCTGATAAATTAAAATATTGGTGGTTTGAACTTTCGAGGAAGATAGTGATGCTGACGATCTGTAGTTGAAGTTGATGATAATCAGCCAATGACAGCCAAGCGGTTAACAGCCTAATTTAGTTTGCAGTCTTTTGAGATAACGCAGCCAGGCAATGCGTATGGTGAATGTTTGTTCGCCTGAATTGACCAATGATGTTGAGATGCAGTCGCTATCGCTGTTGTCACTATTGCGCCAGGCGTAACGGGCGGGAACGGCAGATACCAGCCGCAGTATAATGACAAATTTAAAACAATTTAAAAATCGGTTGTTTATGACGGGCAGGGGTCACGCAATACGTGTGGTCACGCGGTTTAACTTTGGCGGGCGAGGCCTGATACATAAATACTAACGCGGCGGCTGGTATTTTGCTGGCTGTCGACAATAACTCTACCCTGTAAAAAAAAAAAAAAAGTTTTGTTGTCAGGAGTGCTACCTTTTGCCATAAAGCTCTTAGTTTTTTATTTTTTGGTTTGTATTTTTGGACATGAGCTGTTTTCTATGGAATTCTGAAAAAAGTTAAGATAAAGATAAAGCTACCTTTCACTAAAGCACAGACCAGGAGCTGCTGACTGGCAGAAATGGCAAAGGGGGTATGTGGTGTAAAATTACACCAGTATTCTTTAAGCTCCAGTCCCTCAAAATGTCAGCGACGAGTGGGCTGACTCAGTATGAAGTATATGTCCCAGAAAGCAGTAGGAGAGAAAATGCCAGTCACTCTGTATCATGTTATCACAATGATCCAAGGTTAATAAGCTGATGAATCTCTGGGTGCCAAAGTGAAATGTCCTTCATGGTATGGGGATTAATATTGTACAAAACTAATCTTATGCACCCTCCTACGTGTATATTAACAACATGTACTTGTTCATCCCTGCAGGGTCACAGCAAATCCATCCAGTGTCTGACAGTTCACAAAAATGAAGGCCGATCATACATCTACTCGGGGAGTCATGATGGACACATCAATATCCTTTGTGATTTAAGTGGTGCCAGTACTAACTGTAAAGGTCACTAGCTTGCCCACAAGCATCCTATGTACCGTCTATAGACTACTTTTTTCCATTTAGAGGTGATTTTGTGGATAAACACACAGTCCACAAGTCCCACCAGACAGCGATGATTCCCTGGTACTTCAGTAGCGAGTTAGCCCATCCAGCTCGACGGCTGTGTCCAGAATGTTGCTGTGTAACCATGTTTCAATGAAAACAAAGACACAGCACTTCCTCATTTCATGGTGGCACTCCATCACACTCACTCTGCCAATCTCCGGAAGATCCTGGCAGCTGTAGCTAAGTTTTGCTGCATGAAAGATGCTCTTTTTTCATACAGTTTAAGACTGTATCTGCATGCTTTGCCATGGCAACCACATAATATGCTAGCGAACAAGCTATTTGCTTGTTGGAGGGGACCATTTTGTATAAATTGCTTGCACAAAAAATGTTCAATAATGGCATTTTTATCCATTTCTATTCACAATTTCACCACGATTGTGTTGCTGATGGAGATTGTTGAAGCAGAATTAAATGATCACAATGACACATGGCAGCACCAAGGGTTTGCCATTGTTGGCAGCTAAACTCAGGCCATTTAATATTGATTGAAGTACTTTCTGTGAAATGGAAAGTCTCATGGTCCAACTGAATTCTCTGAACTTGTGTGTTTTGATTCATAAGTGCAATTCATCTAAGAGAGAAAGCAGTCTGGGAAATTGGTCTAATATTGTTCAAGCAGTTTGGTTATAATGAGCTTTTTAAGTGGAGACTGAACATGGAAGTAGACTGGGATGGTATTTTAAGTTTAAAATTGCTCATTTATCAGATGAGTACTAGGTGGGGATGCCCCTGTGGCACAGACAGTAACACTGAGCTGAAGCCCAATGCTCTCCTGTAGTGATGACTAACCAGCTCCACTCCATTCCATTAGTTTTCTCCTTAATGTTTACTTCACATTACTGGGATGCGGAAACTGGGGAGAACGACTGCTTCTCTGGGAAGGGCCACAGCAACCAGGTGAGCAAGATGGTGGTTGATGAAGCCAACGAGCTGGTGACATGCAGCATGGATGATACACTGCGCTACACCAACATCAACAAGAAGGAGTACAGGTGGGGTTCATAATATCTTGCTGTACAGATAACTATGAGATGAACTAATGATACTGTAAATCAGTCTGGGTAAAGTGTGGAAGTAGAGCTTTGTTTTGACAGTTGATGACAGGTAGTTGTGCCTACGCTTGACGCTGTCTTGCACAAAATCAGCCACAATTTTCCTTGATATTGTCTGTGTTTTATAGTCGTTCTACAAACACTTTTTTGTAGCATGTATTCATACACATTTTCAAAATAGTAAGGGCAACTCTTTGACCTGCATTAAAGTGAATGTTTCAGTATGATAACATGGATGGGAAATGGTAATTAAAAATGGTTATAAAAATAACTTCACAAAAAGTCCAAACTATATGATTAGAATAAGCGTCAATGTAAGTTTTTCGATGTCCTGTCATGCAAGGTCACTTATTTTCCTTTACATAAATGTCAGCTTTCAAAATTGAAAAATTAGTCCACTTCTCAATGTTGCCAAAAGCTTATCATGTAAATAACCATGCCTGGGGGGTTTTCAGTGCTTCTGATCTGGTGAAGATGGATTTCCAGCCCAAAAGTGTGTCCGCAGCAACAGGAGGGCTATCACTGGCTGTTTGCATTGGGCAGGTAATGTCTTCATCTTTGTCATCATTGCTTAACCTCACCAGGTGTTAAGTTCCATTTTCCACTTTGTCACATTTTAGCAAGGTTTTACATCATCCTCCAGATGGAATCATCTCAAAGCCAGATCTCTGCAAATGTTGTGTCTCTTTTGGATGGCATCATCCCTCATCTCTTGCTTTTCCTAGATTGTCTTGCTGAAGGATAAGAAGAAAGTCTTCACATTGGACAATCTCGACTATGAAGCAGAGGTGGGAGTCATCCACCCTGGTGGCACCACTGCTGCCGTGGGGGGAACAGTAAGTGGAACACGCATTATCTTGCCAAACATGAGCATGAAAATGCTTTTTGAGTTGAGTGGGGAAAAATACCAGTATGACCTGGTATGTAATAATGATCTATTAAAGTAATCATCACAGGAAAGAGTACAGCACACTCTGTGACATTAGATTTGAGATTCATTATTTCCTCTTTTTTTTTTTTTTTTTTTTTTTCTCCTCAGGATGGGAAAATCCGTTTGTATGCCATTCAGGGCACCACTCTAAAGGACGAGGGTAAAACAATCGAGGCTAAAGGGCCAATCACAGACATGGCCTACTCCAATGATGGAGCCTATCTGGCTGCAATTGACGAAAAGAAAGTTGCCACAGTCTATAGTGTGGCAGACGGCCACTCGGTAAACATTTGTCCATCCTGCATAAGTGGACTATTTAAAATTCAGTATCCACATGTGTAGTGTAAAATGGAATCATATCTCTTTTCCTTTCCTCAGGTCAAACAGGAGTTTTATGGACACCATGCCAAGCCAGTGACCTTGGCTTGGTCACCTGATAATGAGCACTTTGCAACTGGTGGGATGGACATGATGGTGTATATCTGGACGGTTGCTGATGCAGACCAGAGGATCAAGCTCCCAGGTAGGCCATACAAGCGCACATGTACATTCACTCTTGCTTGACAGTGTCCAACCATACTAAAACAAAGCTAACAAGACGTTTTGAGCTGAGTTAAGTTATACATTTAGTGCTTGTAACTGGGGTTAAAGTTCTACTCCTTGAGATTTCAGTCCTGGTTTAAATGACAACACCTGGGGTTGCTGGTGTTAACAGCTAGTGTGGTTTAACACCACAGTAAAAACTTAGCTGAACAGCTGCTTTGACAGTGCTATGACAGAAGAGCAGCTGGTGTATGTCTGTGCAGAGCAGCATAACAAACTCAAATTGTTTTTTTTACAGAGTCAGTCAAAAATAATTAAAATGTAAATTTGATTTCATGCTGTGCACCATGTGAGTTCATTTCAGTGACAAATGCACTGCATACCTCATTAAGTAATTTCCTGTCAAGGATCAATAAAGTATTATTGTATACATGTGAAGGCAATTTGAGTCCAGTACAGGAATGGCCGATTCTAATGGTGAATATTAGTAAATGGAGAGGTAATTATGGAATGTAAATGTCTTGGCTGCGAATGTTATACACTTTACTTAGTGTTTCAATTATTCTTTGTGTTAAGACAACTTTGTAACAGGTTGTTTAATGCTTTGATGTCTGCAGACACTCACCGGTTGCACCATGTTAGCGGCCTGGTCTGGATAGATGAGCACACTCTAGTCACCGCCTCCCACGATGCCAGCATCAAGCAGTGGACTATTACATACTGAGCTGCAAGCAGACAAACATCCACATCTCCAGGGACAAGGAGGACTACTGTAGAATTCAATCATTTTTTTTTCCTTCTCTTCTTTTTTTAACTGTATTTTCACTATCTCAACGGTGTTCCATGCTGTCTGTAAACATCTGAATTGTAAATGGTTATGGATGGGGAAAAGCTCCCATTAAAGTTATCCAAGATAATGTATCTCTGATGCAAGTAACCCTACACTGAGATGAAATATACAATGTAACCATGAGTGCTTTTACATCTCTTTAAGCGTTATGGACCCAGAAAATTATATGTAAGCTCAACATTCCATAGGTAATAGCCTTCACTCAGTTTAAACTGAAATCCTTGTCTGTGGTGGGCTCAATGCATCCTAACTTAACGGATGAACCAAAAGTGACTTGTCTTTTTGAATCGACAAAAAAATCGCGTTTAAAAGAAATGAAACCTTTTGGTTACATTCCTGAAAAGAGAAGTAACTGGTCCTAACTGCAGTTGCCTGTCACTTGTTATTTTCATGGTTTTAAAGGGGGGTGGGTGTTGTTGCTTTTTGCTTTGTCCTAAGTTTCATTCTTTTTTTGTGACTCATAACTCTTCTTGTTGGACTGTGGAGCAATAATAGGGACTGAAAGAACAAAGTATGTATACAATCAAGATGCTGTCTGTTCAGTTGAAGGTCCTGTGTTGTTGCTGTGTTTTTGTTTGGGCCCACTATGCTTGTCTCACCTTTTTTTTTCATATCTTTATGCATCTGCTTCCAAAGTGGAAGTGACTCATTAATAATGATAATAATAATAAAACACTTTTTATGCATTTTCTGTTTCATGCAGATTTGCACTTATTCTACGCTTTAGTCAAACACTTTCATGTGCAGATTGTCATCACAACTTCAAGGTATTCAGTAACACAGTGAACTGTGGGTGTTGACCAGTAGGGGCCTCCTGTAGTTGGGTGCAGAGTGAGAGGATCAAATGAAAAAGCCTCGTTAAAAGGCGTATCTCCCAGGATTTCCCTGTGACTCAGTGAGTAAGTTGGCCGTTATGTAATAGTAATTGAACCTTGGACATTGGGGTTACCGACTCCTATAGTGGCTGTGGCGCTACAGGTGTGGCCTTCACATGATTATACCTGTTCAAGAGCAAAAATAAATAAATTAACAGGTATAACTTTGACCAGGTTAATGTTTAATCCAGTGAAAGCTGCTGATATTATGAATAACTGCTATACTATCAATTCAAATGTGATATTAAGACAAATAAGTACTTTTTGTCTCCTGTGAAAAATTCCAATTCTGTAACTTGGAATCATCACATAATTATTAAGCACATTTTAGTAAATGCTAAAAAGCTAAAAGCCAAACTCTATGTAGATCTTACTCACTAGTCAGACCACAACTGTATATTTAATGTCCTTCTCTGAGAAGACAGTTAAGGCAACACTAAATGTTTCTGCTGTGCCGGTTAGTTCACCTTATATTAGGCCTACCTATCACTTGTTATCTTTTAAGTTCAAATATTATAAGTGTTTATCTGCCTTTCTTTAATTTTGTTACAACCTTAATTTTACAGCATCCATCAAGTAAATCATTACTTAGCTACGGCTTCTATTAAAACACCTCACCATTATCTTAAGATACCTTTATCTAGGCAGGATGGCAGGATACTCTCACAGAAAATAAAGGAAAGCTATCTGACATACACCAATCAGCCATAACATTATGACCACTGACAGGAGAAGTGAATAGCACTGATTATCTCGTTACGGTGGCACCAGGCAGTGGGTAGAATGTATTAGGAACATTTTGTCCTCGAAGTTCGTGTATTGGAAGCAGAAAAAAATGGACAAGCGTAAGGATTTGAGCAACTTTGACATGGGCTAAATTGTGATGGGGTCAGACGACTGGGTCAGAACATTTCCAAAACTGCAGCTCTTGTGGGATGTTCCCGGTCTGCAGCGGTCAGGACCTACCAAGGTGGTCCGAGGAAGGAAAACCGGTGAACCGGCAACAGGGTCATGGGTGGCCAAGGCTTACTGACGCACGTGGGGAGTGGAGGCTGGTCCATTTTGTCTGGCTGTCAGAGCACACAGTGCATCACAATTTATTGTGTATGGGTCTGCGTGCCTATGCTGACCCGTGTCCACCACCAAAAGCACCTTACAATGTGCATGAGAGCATCAGAACTGGACCACGGAGCAACGGAAGAACGTGGCCCGGCTTAATGAATCACGTTTTCTTTTACATCATGTGGATGGCTGGGTGCGTGTGCGTCGCTTACCTGGGGAACACATGGCACCAGGATGCACAATGGGAAGAAGGCAAGCTGGTGGAGGCAGTGTGATGCTTTGGCTAATATTCTGCTGGGAAACCTTGGGTCCTGCTATTCATGTGGACTCTGACGCATACCTCCCACCTAAACATTGTTGCTGACCAAGTACACCCCTTCATGGAAACTGTACTCCTTGATGCCTCTTTCGGCAGGATAATACCCACTGCCATACTGCAAAAATGTTTCAAGAATGGTTTGAAGAATACAATGAGTTTGAGGTGTTGACTTGGCCTCCAGATCTCAATCCAATTGGGCATCTGTGGGGTGTGCTGGTAAGATTGATGGAGGCCCCACCTTGCAAATTACAGGACTTGAAAGATCTGCTACTGACAGCTTGGTGCCAGATACCACAGCATACCTTCAGAGGTCTCATGGAGACCATGCCTCAATGGGTCAGGGCTGTTTTGGCAGCTAAAGGGGACTTACTGAATATTAGGCAGGCGGTCTGAGGCTATGGCTGATCGGTGTGTCTCAGGCTTATTTTCAGTCACAAGTAAAAAAAAAAAAGTGTTTTCTCAAATCCACTTTCTTTCCAATCCTGCTGCTCTGGGACAGAGGTAGGTGGATGAAATATCTGAAAAATAGCCAAATGAAAAAATAATCAGAATGGTCATATTTCTCTCTCAGTGTTTATTCACGGTTTGCTATGACAGTATAGAAAGGCTGATAGGTTACCAGATGACTCTTTCCTCCCCCTCTAGCACCACAGGTTAGTGAATCAAACAATGGTCTGCCTATTGGCTAACTGCACAGCATATATAACAACTTGAGCTACATTGCCTCCATCAGAAGATGCAGTAGAAAATTGACTAATTTGACTGAAACATACTATTGTCTGTGTTAGGAGGAAGAATAGCTTGAGCAGGTTTCATAAAGCAATCTGTCAGGGAAGATAAAAAGGTAAGTGGAACATCAACTTCCATGTAGGTCTGAAATGTAAATGGTTTGTATGGGTAGAACTGGCATTTTCCTTGATATTAGGTTGTATGCAACCACACTGAGGTAAGAACCTCATGTGTAATTACCTAGAATAATACATTGTTGCTGTAAAAGTAAGAAAAAGAAAAAATACCAAAGTTCAATGGGCAACAAAGCTTGTTACATCATTTAACATCTTTTTTTCCCACCAACTGAAGTTTATTGTATAACTTTACAAGACAGAATGCATACTGTGGATGATTGACAGATAAGAAAAGAAGGTGGTCTCTCTCAGCAGCACTATATACTATACTACAACCACTTTTGGTTCATGTCCAGCTTCAGTAAATCAAGTTAGCCAGCCAGTTCTCATGTGATAATGGTGTCTTTTTTAATTACGTGCCTGCAGTTAGTTTGGTTGTGGAGTCCGCAGAAAAATCCTGATTCTGATCTGGAGAGCGAGAGTCCTGAGAGAGGTTGGTGAGCTTTCTTTCTCTAGAAAAGAACATATTTGGGAACTTTTAATTTTTCCATCCATTCACAACAACACATTTGTAGAGAGACACAGTTGTACAAATAGTTCTCTGTGGCAACTAGGTGACACAGAGCCACCGATAGAGTGGGGAAAGTCAATGTTTAACACAGCTGCTGGCATGAGTTTTACTGACCATGCACCACGGCTGAAAAAAAGTGATCGCTGTGATAAAACAAAAGAATGACATGAGCTTTGGAAAGAACTTTGTAATGTTAGCAGAATCAACATCAAATTGGCTTCACTGTCTACCTATTTATTACAGCACACAGGGACCCACGACACAAGAGCAGTACTACTTTACGCCCCCCACCCCCCCTCTCCACTATTAGACTCCTGGACTGAGACACAGAATGACTACAAATGATGCTGTGTCTTTATGATCACTTTGTGCACTTTTGTGGTTGTTTTGCATCGTCTCTTTTAAGTTGTTTTTCGACTCTTCGTGGTTGTTTTGCCTCTCACTGGGATTGTATTGCATCTCTTTGTGTTCATTTGGGGTCTTTTTAACTGAGCTCTGTGACTTTCAAACAAGAGACGGTCGCTTCATACATAGGCTTATTCTGTAATCCATTGTTGTATGATATGGTATGACAGACAGTCTGTGCATATGCAACGCTGTGACAATGTAGATAATTTTGTATTTAGTCTGTGGCTGTGCACGTTTGAACAAAGAGGCGTAGGATACCATAGCTGTAACTGACATAATCAGGTCTGGAGTAGACTATTTTGTAGACATGAATAGTGCAAGATTTGTGCTGTATACAATTATAGCACACATGATGATAAATTGCACAAACATGGTCAAAATATATGGTTTTTTGACACGCCCTACCCGTGGATTCTTTTCCCACTGAGAAGTCCATCCACAGCCTGGGAAACCTAATACTTCTGTTACCTAGACTCCAGGGCTGAGAAAAGATGTCCCAAAGGGGGTGTTCAGTTTACAAGCCTGAGTTAAATTACTCAGCCATATATTCTTCCCATGGCAGCTCTGTCCTGACACAAATATTTCCTTAGCGCAATTCACAATAGCTAACCACACACACTCAGAGTTGCGCAATTCTCCAGCCACATGGTTTTAGGCCTGTGTTCATGACACTCTATGTGCTCTTTCATGCAGTTTTCACATGGCAGAAATGTGGCTCACATGTTAGTAATATAGATAACTGCCAGGCAGTAGTTTCAACAATAATTAATGTGGAGCCAAGGGAGAATAAAGCAGCCATTGATCAGAGAAAACATTGCCTGAGGAGAGGATTTTTTTGGGGGGGGGGGGGGGGGGAAGAAAAGCTCTTGTGCTGCTTTTATGCAACAAGCTGAAGTGTGTCCACAATAGCTCCACCAGTTGCAGCAAGATGTTCTTCTTAGTCTAGAATGGTGCTGTCGCTCCATTTGAGAGGAAATTAGCATCCAATATGTTTCCGTGGGATAACTTCAGCTGGGTATGCATGTTACCTCGACAGCTGGTAGAGAAGACATGTGTTCTGGGTGTGTCTGATCTGAAGACCATCTGATGTGGGGACATCTTCCCGGACTTTGACCAGTTGCATTGATGAAGGGGTATGTTCCTCAGGGTTACACGGGGTCAAGGAATGTAGCAGGACAGTGAAGCATGGATAAGCTGGATGGGCACTCTTGATTGTTTTTAAAAAGTTGGTAGAAAAATACATTTTCTACCAACACTGAATCTGTACATTAGTGATTTAAAGCTTGACAATTTCAACTCCTCTGTGACATGATGAATTTCAAATACGCTATTCAAGGTAAGTAGCAGGATTTCTTTATCATAACTTTTAACTTTTTTTTTACTCTGACCCTTGATCCAACTATTGTCCTCATGTCTGACTGCAGTATTGTATGTACAAATAAGAAGATTTCCCAGAGACACTAAACTGTCTTTTGAATTTTGCTAATTTATTATTATACATTGATTATCAGACAAGGCCCTGGTATTTGAAAAAGTGAACTAAGGACATGGTACAATGTTGGAAGCAAATTGATGCTTTATTGATTTTGTCATGTAGACCTTCTGTTTTGGCTGCAAGAGTTTGAATTTCATCATCAAGTTTTTGCAACACTAACAGAGCTTCAGTGTTCATGAGATATTGTTTTTACCATTTTGATCTTTTCAAATGAACTATGTTGTACCATATTGTCATATTGCATCTTCCAGCCATTTGTCATGCTCTTCTTTCTCTCCTTTCGTCAGCATTATTGAGGACGTGTTGTAATAGTGTTTAACTGCCCTCTCTGGTTGACACCTCTGTCACCTCCTGGGTGAAATGGGGTGTGGTTGGGAGGTATGCTATATTGCCCCTGTAACCATGCTCAGCAGTGATGCCACAAGCTCCCAGAGTACACCTGTGCATCACTGCAGCAAGATGAGGGGGGTGTTAAGTTAATTTCTAATATCATATGGGAGGTATGGGGGTCATAAAGGTGGAGCCTGTGAATAGACACTTTCACAGCTTGTGACCACAGGTTCTAAATTTACCCTCCTTTTTTTTTTTTTTTT
>BRZM01001437.1:193186-206661 GCA_033238685.1 Lates japonicus
TGTTTACGAAGGCTGGGGATATTTTCATGCAGCGAGGTGCCTGAGAATGTCGCCTCAACTCATAAACTGTTGGCCCGCCCTTGGGTGGCAGCCCAGACTGTAAAACTTTCGAATGGTCAAAACACATCCTTTTCGACCGGGTTGAGCCTTATTGTCATCTCCACACACGTCATCGCAACACCCCATGGTCCGCATCCACCGTGCCCATCATACTGGCGCGTGCCTGCGCCAGACCGGCTGGAACAGCGTGGCAATCAAGTACACCAGCTTTCGCAGTCAGCAGGGCAGCTTGCCTGACACACATCCAGTACTTGAACAGCTGAGGCGATGCGTTTTGCTCGTTTTCGCATGTCTCGCCAAAGAAAAACCGACCGAAAGTCAATCGCGCTACGCAGACGTTTGCTGCGTCGTCACAATCAACAGCTGCACCGCCTCACGGTCGCCGACCGTGCTCATGACAAACATGAAAAACCGATGGTTTGAAGTCGCAGTGTAATCCGAAGAATGACACCAGGCGCAGAATGACATGGCAGATGTAACTGCATGATCACATAGCTTCGCTTCGTTAAATATGTCATCGTCATGCACAATGCATACCATGCAGCCCAGTCAGCAGCCGTTTTAATTCAGGCAAGACTGCAGGCTCCCGGATTCACCGATCCCCTTTATGATTAAACAAAATCCCAGCTCAGAGGCTGCCCAGCTACGACCCAGAGTGATGCGTTTACAGCAATCCGTAAACAAAGTTAAGACGAACCGGTTCATTGCGCCGGTGAGTCTGTGCCGGAGATTTTCCTTCATTCGTCTTCCACGCAGGTTTAAGCACATTGTCATTTCGATTGAACGTTGCAGAAACACATTTCAGTTGTTCGAGCCGAGGAGAATGAATCTTCGAACACAGTATCGCGCCGGCGTGAAGAGGCACGAACAGGTAATGAAGCAACAGATCATTCGACAAACCATCATAATGGTCATTGAGTTTGTGTTAGGTCAGTTCAATACATTTCAACCATCATCTCCTACGAGAGAAGGAACTCGCTCGTACCCGCTCAGGTTTGGCAGCAGTAAACACACCGCCTGCACAGTGGCCCCGGAGATTTAATTGCCGTCACTGATTACCGGCTGGAGATCAACCGCTTGGGGAGTCACAGGAAGAAACCGGACACGGTTTTACGAAAATTTCGTTTTTCCGGAGGAGAACAACAGCACATAACGAGAATACCAGTATTCAGTTCAGTGCTGGAGCAACCAACAATAAACTTCAGAAGAAGAATAAGATACATTTCGTCATTCAGCGAGGAAGGAACCGTTTTTCCCATTGTTGCTTTCGAGTTTCGGTCAAGGGAAACTGATGGTTCGCCATCTGGCAGCATTTTTGTGCATTCGGAGTTGTCATACGTTGCAACAGACATGGTCAGTTCTTTCTCACCGAAACCTTGTTGGTAAACACGTCACCGTTTGGTCCAGCCTGAACATATGGGGTGGAACTGTTGAGATCGAGAAATCATCGATCCTTCGCCCGCAGCCGTTCAGGTCGAATGTCACCTCTTCATAGCCCGCCTTCCGACACTGTTCAAAAAGCGATCGACAGCCGCCTGCAGTGTGCGGCGCCCCATCTCAAAATACAGCGAGGTTAACATGGAGCAAGTCATCGAAAGAATGTGACAAAGAGGCTCACATGCCTGTCTCCCGTCAATAGCCTCAAACATTCACAGGAGTTCCATATCAAAGGCACGCAAGGACAGTGACAGCCTGTACCGTCTCACCAACGGCTGACCGCTCGCAGTTGTCCGCAGTTCACCCGAGCCGCCCGCCGTGCCTCCATGACACGCCCCACCTGCAACATCCACCACTGACCTCCGCTCGGTCCTCGCAGCCTCCATCGTTCCTCTCAACCAGCACATCGTCTCGCGCAAGAGTTGCCGTCATGTTGCCTCCACCACGTCTCAGTCCATCTCGCAGCTCAGTGAGGACTTAAGACATTTCAATCACCCCGCAGACATGTTTACATAGAGATATTGGGGAGTGATGAGTAAATATCTTAAATCCCCTCCACTGAAGCCCGCAGGTGGATGCTGGGGTGGTGGTGGAGCTGAAACAACCGGCAGCAATATGTACGCAGGGCAGCAGTGGCACTGACAGACAAAAGGAGCAATGGGAAATTTTTGCAGCTTAAACAGACCAGCAAATTGGAAGGGTGTGTATGTGGTAGATGATTACAGAGTGAGGCATGTCATATAAGTACAGCAGAGCAGCTCAAGTTGACTGCCTGAGCTAACTCACAAGCAGTGCTCCATTTGAGCGAACAATTTTTAAAACATATTTTCATACTTGCATGCCTTTTGGCCATATACAGTCCCTGTAATTGAATTTTAAAGCCCTAACTGACTTGAAACAAAAAACTATATGAAACCTGCTGTCACATTTTCTTTCAGTAAGTTAACACTCCATGTTAGCACCTCCTTTAATATTTTAGGAATGGGGCGCCACACACCTGCAAAGGCCAACTGTCAAATCGCTTTTTAGACAGAGTATCAGGAAAATGGGCTTATAGAGAAGGTGACATTCATTACAAACAGCTGCAGGCAGAGGGATGATGGGCTTTTCCTCTGATCCTGGCAGATCTCCACCTATATGGTATTCCAGAGGCTGAGATAGTGGTGACGTGAGGTTTTTACCAACAAGGTTTTCAATTTGAAAGAATTTAATATGGAAGGGGTGTTGTGTTTATCCTATTTACAGACATACAATAACTCCAGATACTTTTAAAAAATCTCTTAGGTTATGGGCAGACCAATGAGACATGACCAGAAACAAAGTATAATGGGAAAAACAGTTCCTTCCACCTCACTGAGATAGCAAAATGCTATCTGCTATTCTTATACTTCTAAGAGTTTAATTATTTGGGTTGCTCCATGCACTACTGAATAGATACAAATTGTTCTCATTTATGTACTGTTTAATTTCTCCTCCAGGAAAACAGAATTTTTTCATAAAACTCATGTAATCCCGAGGTTTCTTCCTGTAATCCCCCTGTAAATGTGTTAGTCTCTAACCAGTGAAATCAGTGACAGCCAATTAAATCTCAGGGCCCACTGTGCAAATAAAGAACTGCAATTAATGTTTACTGCCTATACCAAACCTGGTAAAGATTAGTACAGAGCGGGTTCATTTCTCTCATGGGGAATGGTCTGGTTAGGAGATGTAATTAAGACTGACCTAACACAAATAATATTATCTTGTATAATTGGATACGTCAAAGATGTGGTCCACCTGACACTTCCATTACCTCTATTTGAGACCTTACCTCTTCACACCAACCCTATCTATGACTCTGTGGTGGTCCTCCAGGGATTCATGAAATTCACATTCTCCCCACTCCTCTCAGCTCCAGACAACAAAAAATGTGTTTCACCCTTTGCTTTTGTTCAATCAGAAATGACAATGTACGCCCCCCAAGCCTCTGCATTCTCACTGGAGATAATTGAAAGGAAAATCTCCAAAGCTTTTGGAATACAGCAATGAACAGTTTGTCTGCTTTGTTTTAGTTCACTGTAAATGCGTATCACTCTAGGTCATAGCTGGGCCTTCTGAGCTGGGATTTGTTTAATCGCCAGGGATGATTGAATCAGGGCCCACAGTCTTGCCCTAGTTAAAAACAGCTACTGATAGATGCCATAAGGCGTGCATTTAGTTTGCATGACATTGTATGTGTGAGCGTGTTTGAAGCAGAGAAGCAGAGAAGTATATGTGAGTCCTTCACAAGTTACATCTGCCATGGCTTCATTCTGCACCCACAAATTATCATTCTTTAGTTACACTGCAACTTCCAAACCATGGTTTTCTATGTTTATCCTTAATAGGCACAGTCCAACCTGATTATTAAGTGTTCTATGTGAATGTTGGATTGTGACAGCCTGTACTTAAACATCTACATGCTGTAAACCTGCCTTGATTGAGCTTTCAGTCAAGTTTTTTCTTGCTTGGGACATGTCTCTTTGAAAAAAAAAACAAACAAAAAAAAAACACGCCATGTACTATTCAAAAATACTGAGATACAATATGTGATAATATGTCAGAGCTTTAAGCACTGCCCCTACTTGGCCACAGAAACAATTAATACTTCTTAATTTGCCACACTGTTGTGAGGGTCAGTGTTTAACACAAACAATACAGAAGTTTACGCCTTAGTATGATGATATTTTGGTGGATGCGGACCATAGAATATTTACAGTAACTTGTCAATATGGAATAATTGATAGCTCAGGCTCAATACATTTGAATCATCAAGAAAAGTTAATGACATTATTCAGAAAAGTTTTACAGTCTGAACACCTACTAAAGGTTAAGGAGCTGAATTCCCAACAGACTTTTTATGAGTTGAGAGCTGACATTTTCTCTCCAAAGGGCACCTCCCTCCACTCTCTCTGCATAAGTGTAAATATCCCCCTCCCATTTGCTTAAATGAAATCATGAAGCATAGATCTGTTAAATAGATGGAGCTTTGCATTCTGTATTTATATATATTGTATATAGCACAACCATTAGATATAATAATATGCTGAGGAGGATACTGTCTACAATGATCGTCAGATTCTCTCAGTGCATTAAAGGTACACTTTTCTTAACAAATAAAATAAATAAGCAATGTTCAGAACAAACTGTGACATCTGATTAATATATTTTTTTAAATCAACCTTGAATGTAGCTCATAGTGCGTCCTCATTATAAATCTATTACATTAATATACCTAAAAAAAACAAAACTCCTTTTTGATCTCACACTGATCCACCCTCTCTCATTTTAAATTAGATTTTCTCAAACAAGGCAAACATGCCCAGCTGTGCAGTCTATTCGTAACATGGTAGTTCAACTGGAGTCTTCCAGCCCCTTAACAAAATCTATCTTCCAACCAATACTAGTCTGGTGCAACAGTCTGCCACGAGGAGCAGATCACCTGATATATATGTAGCCTTGGCTTGAAATTAAAATTATTCCTTGGAAAATCAAAAATACATTTGTGGACTTTTCTCTGAGCTTGAGTTGCCATGTCTTTGAATGAATCCAAACAACTTAATGTCTTAAACGGATCTAATTTTCAAATTGCAGTTGCTTCATGAAAAGCTGGTATTGAACTTACTGAATGTTCAGAATGTCCAACTGTGATACCCGAAATATTTGAGTTTTTGTGAGCAACCACAGCCAGAGGTTTAAGAGCCAGGCTGTGACTTTTTTCAGTAAAAAGCTGTATTTTTTTCAGGAATGATAAAATCCAAGGTTATCTTAAATGACTCTAGTGCTCTTTGCCATTGTAAGGTATGTTTTGAAAAGCATTCAATTGAAAATACTATGTATGATGCCAACTTCCATAAATCTACCAAGCTTTGATGCATATTTAGCCTCTCAGGCATTTCATGCAGTGATGGAAGAGAAGCAACCTAGATGACTAACAGCATCTCTATGACTGCACTCATGTTCAGCTATTTGTCTTCTCTGCAGTCTGCATTCACTTTATAATATAGTTGGGATATAGAAACAAAAGAAACATTCATTCTCACATGCATTCCCGAGTTTTGTCATCATAATCCACTGATCATTTCGTGCTTCACCTGTCAGGTCAGTGACTGGGAAAACTGCCAACTCAGTTTTTGAGTTTATCACATTTGCTAAAGCAGGAACGCCCTTGACCAAAGTCACTTCAAGACAAGTGGCACTTAAAAAGATCCTGGAAACCCTGGTTATAAATGTAATGTAAATTAATCTACAGTCACAACCACAGAAGAAGAGAGTTAACTTGCATTAATTGTGATTTTGTATTTTTGTTTTTTTATATTTGTTGGGGGCCAAAACTAAAACCTCAAAACTTAAACACTATCTATTCAGTTGGATTGGTATTGAGAGAGTTTACCATGTTCCTTTAAGTTGCTTGACAAATTCGCCATTTGCATACATAGCATACCATACTGTCATGGCTTAACATTGCTTTATAAGCCTAACCTATTAACATTTATGTACATCAGCAAACAGCATTTAACTCACATAGAAATTTCAGCCTTTCCTACTTTAAGGAAATATATGCATGAAGAAATGCATCACTATAAGTCCTATTTTAAGCTTTCACATTCCAAGCATTGCCATAAGCCTATACCCTAATTTCTGAGAGCACAGTAACACATTGTTATGTTGCATTTAAATGATAATCATCACTGCTGGCAAATATTCTTAGTGGAAGAATGATGCGCATCCACTTATTCCATGAAGTGTTAATACAACAGCTGTAAGATACATTTGTTCTGTCTAACCTCTTTTGTAGCTCCTCCATGTCTGACGCTTTGATGTTGTTCTGATGTTTTGACTGCAGGAGTCCAGATGGAACTACCTGTTTGCCTTCCTGGCGTTGCCGGCGTTGCTGCAGCTCAGTGTGCTGCCCTTCCTCCCTGAGAGTCCTCGCTTCCTGCTGATGGAGAGGAGGGATGAAGCTGGAGCAGAGAGAGGTACAGCATACACTATAAGAAACAATACATTTGTGCTCGTTATGTTTTAAGAGCATGCTTTTTTTCATATCCACACAGTTGTGGAGGTGTAAGAGTGTCACTGTACCATTGCACAAACTACCACAGTATGTCTGAAAGGAGAAGAAGCATTTTACCTCAGTTTTAACAACTGAGTTTCAATGTGCAAAACTTTGAAAAGATAGGTTCACAATTTTTTTTTTTCAAATCTGTCTTAAAACAATAATCAAGTACCCATGTGAACACTGAAGCAAGTTCTACTTATTATAATCATTGTTTTTTAATTCACACTTGGAAAAACATGCATGCACAGTCCTCAGAATACAGCCACCTCATACAATTTTTCTCAAACGTAAGGTAGTAGTAGAAAAATTAACGCAATTTCCTCTCTTCTGGTTATTGTCAAATTATTGCAGTATATTCAGTGTCTGTTACAGTAGTACTAATTGTAGTTTAATGTTGCTTAACAGTATTACAGTACAGCTGACTGTATTTAAAATGTGTAAAGGCTCTGTACAGCCACACAGGGGTGTGTGTGTGAGATTTACGTGACGTCACCCGTCTCCATGTAAGGTTTAATTTGTTAATCAAGCACAATTACTATACACTTACATAGTCTCCAGAGGAGGTCTAATCAGCCAGAATAATTATTATCATTATTATTATGGTGAACCTCATGTGGGTTTGCCATGGGTGTGCAGGGCTCTTTAAACTAAAAAATAAAAGAAGTGAAGCACCGTGAGGTACTTTCTGAATCAATCATTTTTTAGAAAAATACAGCATATTTAATCAATAAAATGAAAGTTTTCTGACTTTATTCTTAAGCCATAGTTGGACTTGATTTACTGTATTTCTCTGAGGGGGTGGGGTGATTTCAGCATTACCTTTGAGGTCAGTAATTTTAATCCCATCTGCAGCACGTATCAAGGTAATTTTTCACACCCACCCCCTCAGAGAAATACAGTAAATCAAGTCCAACTATGGCTTAAGAATAAAGTCAGAAAACTTTCATTTTATTGATTAAATATGCTGTATTTTTCTAAAAAATGATTGATTCAGAAAGTACCTCACGGTGCTTCACTTCTTTATTTTTTAGTTTAAAGAGCCCTGCACACCCATGGCAAACCCACATGAGGTTCACCATAATAATAATGATAATAATTATTCTGGCTGATTAGACCTCCTCTGGAGACTATGTAAGTGTATAGTAATTGTGCTTGATTAACAAATTAAACCTTACATGGAGACGGGTGACGTCACGTAAATCTCACACACACACCCCTGTGTGGCTGTACAGAGCCTTTACACATTTTAAATACAGTCAGCTGTACTGTAATACTGTTAAGCAACATTAAACTACAATTAGTACTACTGTAACAGACACTGAATATACTGCAATAATTTGACAATAACCAGAAGAGAGGAAATTGCGTTAATTTTTCTACTACTACCTTACGTTTGAGAAAAATTGTATGAGGTGGCTGTATTCTGAGGACTGTGCATGCATGTTTTTCCAAGTGTGAATTAAAAAACAATGATTATAATAAGTAGAACTTGCTTCAGTGTTCACATGGGTACTTGATTATTGTTTTAAGACAGATTTGAAAAAAAAAATTGTGAACCTATCTTTTCAAAGTTTTGCACATTGAAACTCAGTTGTTAAAACTGAGGTAAAATGCTTCTTCTCCTTTCAGACATACTGTGGTAGTTTGTGCAATGGTACAGTGACACTCTTACACCTCCACAACTGTGTGGATATGAAAAAAAGCATGCTCTTAAAACATAACGAGCACAAATGTATTGTTTCTTATAGTGTATGCTGTACCTCTCTCTGCTCCAGCTTCATCCCTCCTCTCCATCAGCAGGAAGCGAGGACTCTCAGGGAGGAAGGGCAGCACACTGAGCTGCAGCAACGCCGGCAACGCCAGGAAGGCAAACAGGTAGTTCCATCTGGACTCCTGCAGTCAAAACATCAGAACAACATCAAAGCGTCAGACATGGAGGAGCTACAAAAGAGGTTAGACAGAACAAATGTATCTTACAGCTGTTGTATTAACACTTCATGGAATAAGTGGATGCGCATCATTCTTCCACTAAGAATATTTGCCAGCAGTGATGATTATCATTTAAATGCAACATAACAATGTGTTACTGTGCTCTCAGAAATTAGGGTATAGGCTTATGGCAATGCTTGGAATGTGAAAGCTTAAAATAGGACTTATAGTGATGCATTTCTTCATGCATATATTTCCTTAAAGTAGGAAAGGCTGAAATTTCTATGTGAGTTAAATGCTGTTTGCTGATGTACATAAATGTTAATAGGTTAGGCTTATAAAGCAATGTTAAGCCATGACAGTATGGTATGCTATGTATGCAAATGGCGAATTTGTCAAGCAACTTAAAGGAACATGGTAAACTCTCTCAATACCAATCCAACTGAATAGATAGTGTTTAAGTTTTGAGGTTTTAGTTTTGGCCCCCAACAAATATAAAAAAACAAAAATACAAAATCACAATTAATGCAAGTTAACTCTCTTCTTCTGTGGTTGTGACTGTAGATTAATTTACATTACATTTATAACCAGGGTTTCCAGGATCTTTTTAAGTGCCACTTGTCTTGAAGTGACTTTGGTCAAGGGCGTTCCTGCTTTAGCAAATGTGATAAACTCAAAAACTGAGTTGGCAGTTTTCCCAGTCACTGACCTGACAGGTGAAGCACGAAATGATCAGTGGATTATGATGACAAAACTCGGGAATGCATGTGAGAATGAATGTTTCTTTTGTTTCTATATCCCAACTATATTATAAAGTGAATGCAGACTGCAGAGAAGACAAATAGCTGAACATGAGTGCAGTCATAGAGATGCTGTTAGTCATCTAGGTTGCTTCTCTTCCATCACTGCATGAAATGCCTGAGAGGCTAAATATGCATCAAAGCTTGGTAGATTTATGGAAGTTGGCATCATACATAGTATTTTCAATTGAATGCTTTTCAAAACATACCTTACAATGGCAAAGAGCACTAGAGTCATTTAAGATAACCTTGGATTTTATCATTCCTGAAAAAAATACAGCTTTTTACTGAAAAAAGTCACAGCCTGGCTCTTAAACCTCTGGCTGTGGTTGCTCACAAAAACTCAAATATTTCGGGTATCACAGTTGGACATTCTGAACATTCAGTAAGTTCAATACCAGCTTTTCATGAAGCAACTGCAATTTGAAAATTAGATCCGTTTAAGACATTAAGTTGTTTGGATTCATTCAAAGACATGGCAACTCAAGCTCAGAGAAAAGTCCACAAATGTATTTTTGATTTTCCAAGGAATAATTTTAATTTCAAGCCAAGGCTACATATATATCAGGTGATCTGCTCCTCGTGGCAGACTGTTGCACCAGACTAGTATTGGTTGGAAGATAGATTTTGTTAAGGGGCTGGAAGACTCCAGTTGAACTACCATGTTACGAATAGACTGCACAGCTGGGCATGTTTGCCTTGTTTGAGAAAATCTAATTTAAAATGAGAGAGGGTGGATCAGTGTGAGATCAAAAAGGAGTTTTGTTTTTTTTAGGTATATTAATGTAATAGATTTATAATGAGGACGCACTATGAGCTACATTCAAGGTTGATTTAAAAAAATATATTAATCAGATGTCACAGTTTGTTCTGAACATTGCTTATTTATTTTATTTGTTAAGAAAAGTGTACCTTTAATGCACTGAGAGAATCTGACGATCATTGTAGACAGTATCCTCCTCAGCATATTATTATATCTAATGGTTGTGCTATATACAATATATATAAATACAGAATGCAAAGCTCCATCTATTTAACAGATCTATGCTTCATGATTTCATTTAAGCAAATGGGAGGGGGATATTTACACTTATGCAGAGAGAGTGGAGGGAGGTGCCCTTTGGAGAGAAAATGTCAGCTCTCAACTCATAAAAAGTCTGTTGGGAATTCAGCTCCTTAACCTTTAGTAGGTGTTCAGACTGTAAAACTTTTCTGAATAATGTCATTAACTTTTCTTGATGATTCAAATGTATTGAGCCTGAGCTATCAATTATTCCATATTGACAAGTTACTGTAAATATTCTATGGTCCGCATCCACCAAAATATCATCATACTAAGGCGTAAACTTCTGTATTGTTTGTGTTAAACACTGACCCTCACAACAGTGTGGCAAATTAAGAAGTATTAATTGTTTCTGTGGCCAAGTAGGGGCAGTGCTTAAAGCTCTGACATATTATCACATATTGTATCTCAGTATTTTTGAATAGTACATGGCGTGTTTTTTTTTTGTTTGTTTCAAAGAGACATGTCCCAAGCAAGAAAAAACTTGACTGAAAGCTCAATCAAGGCAGGTTTACAGCATGTTAGATGTTTAAAGTACTGGCTGTCTGTCAACATTCACATAGAACATGGCATCGGGTTGGACTGTACGTAAGGATAAACATGAAAACTATGGTTTGGAAGTTGCAGTGTAACTAAGAATGATAATTTGTGGGTGCAGAATGAAGCCATGGCAGATGTAACTGTGAAGGACTCATATACTTCTCTCAACTATATGGCACAAACACGCTCACACACACTGTGTCATGCAAACTAAATGCGCCTTATGGCATCTATCAGTAGCTGTTTTAACTGGGGCAAGACGGGCCTGTTCAATCATCTGGCGTTAAACCGTCCCGGCTCAGAAGGCCCCACAGTCTTGCCTGAGATAAACGCTACTGATGGGCTGCCATGGGCTGCATTGTTGCAGCAACTTTGTGTGTGTTTGAAAGAAGCTTGAAAAGAAATATATGTGAAGTCCTTCTGGCCCTCTGCCATGTAGCTACGCCCTGATATCTGCTACAACACAAACATGTTTTATGTTTGGCAAACACGGTCAACTGACGACAAAATGATTTTATGTGACCCGGATTGTGACATGCGCACCCTCTACATGCTATAACCTTGTTCGGTCAGGCACAACTTTAACCAGAACATCTGCTGGCTCAAGCGCCCATGCTGGGATGCAACTCGTGACTCGGGCTTTTAGCCTGACCTGAAGCAGTGTGCTGGCCAATTCTGGAGGTCGTGAAACAATACAGAGGTTTGCATGTGATGTTGTGGATGCGGCCATGTTGCAAGTGGCAATCGTAATGAGATGGCTCAGGCTTCAGCATTGGTCGTCAGGCCGAACTGTTCGGAAAGTTTACGATCGAACGCCTGCTAAAGGCCAAGGGCGAATTCTGCCGAGGCCCCGCGGGACTGACATGCTCGGTCCCTTTCTGGTGTCAATGATGTCCCACTCCCCATTTGGCAAATAGTCGTGAAACGCGATCTGTTGGGCATGGATGAATGTCCTTGTTGTGTGTAACGCAACCGTCCAGATATGTAATAATGGCGAGGATACTGCAATGATCGTTGGTCTCTCCGTGTGGTAACGGCGTGAAATAAAGCAAACGTGTTCGGGAACAATGTGTTTTAATCAGATGGCAACTCTGGTGCCTCCTCCTCCGTCTGACCGTATACCTAAGCTTTCGCACGATCACGCTGATCGCCCTCTCTCGTTACAGAATGGTGCTGCCAGGCTGGTGGCGCGCTGATGCCGGTGTTCGTGACGTGACAGTTCGGCGGTCTTCGGCATGGCTGAAAATCATCTTCCGGCAATATCGTCGCGGTGCGCGGTCTTGCCGCGGGCGAATGCCTGACCTGTGACGGTGCGGTAAAGTGACGCAGACTTTTCTCGACGATTGCTGTCTGGTGGTCAAACAATATTAAACAGACCATTTCAGTGGTGCGGTGTTTTAAATGTTCAGAATAATCAACTGCCGAAATGTTTTGTGTTTGCGTGTTTCGATGGCTAACATTTCGGGAATAAAATCGGTATAAATGACTCTGATGTTTCTTTGCGACCAATGGTATGTTTGGCGTTCAGTGGCCTGTATGTTGCTTTCGTCTACCAGCACGATACGCTGTCGCGTGCGATGAAGAAGCAACTGGTATTAACAACGCTTCTGTATAAATGTTCGTATTTGATGCTCTGCGGTCTTCGTTCGCACCGTATGGATGGGATATGAAGACGAACGTTCGTTCGTTCGGTACGTCGTCACGGTGGGTGGCTGCCTGGCTCCGAATCATTGACTGGGAGAAAACGGCTCGGTTGCCGGTTTGTGGCTGGGGCATGCTGACAAAATAACTGGTGACGCAAAGGCTGGGGCTTCGGTTATAAATAACGGTAATCTGCGGTCGCTCCCCGAAGAAAGGATAACTTTCGTGGTAATGATTTTCTGTTTTGTTTTTATGACATTGAGGACAAACCTCAACAAGCTCTATCAGTTGGACCAGTGACCGAGGTTACCATGTTCGCTGGGGTAGCGACTGGTCGCCGTTGCCTGCATCGTGACAGCATTGCTTTCTCTTCAACAATGTGCCGTAATGCGTCTGGAAGTCTATTTTAACTTTCACATTCAGCGTGCCACAATATATTTCGAACTGTGTATATGGTATGTTACGTTTAAATGATAATCTCGCTAACTGTGTCTTGGTGGAAGAATGATAACGCGTCACATTCCGGCGAGGTGTTCTGGCTGTTTAGCCAGATACGTTAAACTCTCAGCCGTCTGACGTTCTGTTCTTTGACTGCGGGTGATGGTGTTTGTCTGGGTTGCTGACTCGGTGATAACTGCCGCTCACTCCTGATCTGCGATGAGGATGGCTGGTTTGAAGGCCGCGGCGCACTGCTGAAACGGCGATAACTGGGCCATGTTTTCGCTGTCTGATTAGTGTCGCTGTACCGTGCCTGCTTTCTGACTGTCGCGAGGAAGGCGTTTTACCTCGGTTTAACTGGCTGATTTCAGTATTAAACACTATTGAGTTCTGATTTTCCGTCTGTCTAAAACAACAATCGAAGCTGCCCATCTGTTGCAACAGTTCACCGCTGTTTTAATGCTGGCTGTCATCTGGCTGCTCCGCT
>BRZM01001437.1:215922-233994 GCA_033238685.1 Lates japonicus
ACAGCCAGTTCAGCATATTCTTCATACTGGCAGTGGCAGTTGTACATCAAGACCACCCAGAACAGCAGGGCACCCAACAGGCCCAACCAGCCAGAAACAGAAACTGATGGAATACCGCAGCACGAGGCAGCACAGATGACAGCAGATGACCTGAAAATGCGCATTCCACTGGAGACAGCCGTGCCGGCAGGCCGACGACAGCGGCGAGGACCAGCGAGAAGCCCAGCGGGCAGGCGGCCGCCTGCGGCTTCACAACACACACGAAATACTTTGAAGAAAGAGTGAGGCCTCAGTGGCAAAAACATTTGCGCGGTTGTGCAGGAAAACGAACAACGATGTTCATTCTCACACGCCCGTTCGAACATTTTTCCGCGTGACTTCATTATTTCGTTCCCAGCCGACGAGGTGAACGCATCTCAGCCCAAACGTCAGGTAGTCCAAAACGAGAGACTTGTAACACCTTCTGCACCTGAACAGCAAACGATGGCAGGCACTGCCGTGTTAACTGTCAATTATCAATAAGCCCTCAGATAAATATTAAATATTTACATTAGCAGAGATATGCAGTACGCATAATAAAAGTTACGATTGCTAATTGCTAAATGATTGTACTCTTTTTATTGCGCATATCAGGCCGGGCATGCCAGATTATAGCTGCGAATCAGTGATTATCGACGGTCACACAAACAGCAGTCGTGGAGTTTGTCAGTCGAGTGAAACCTTTCAAACAGCCAGCTGGGCTGGCACTGGTTGCCATTCAACGACATGACCAACTCACACACCGACAGTGACGAGTCTCTCAGTTGCTCAGGCCACACAGATAAGCCCATTATCTCTCCAGGATGGCAGTCACATAAACAGCAATTTCTATACAACAAATGGCCCCTTTGTTTTCAGAGCCACACATCTTTGCAGCTCATTGCTGTGAACACCCGGGCCATTAGCGTAGTGCCCATTTCGAGAGGAACAGGTCGCCCTCACTATCCATCACCAGCTCAAAGCACCGTCAGGTCATCCCCGTGAATTTGCTCATCTCTCCCGTCATTTCGCATTGTTGCCTGAGTTGCAGCCATAAATCACCGCGGCAGATTACAGCGAGAAACATCCGGCACCGCCGTCAGCGATAGCAAGACTCAGCACCGATGATCGTGTTACAGCGAAGACAAAGCAGTAACAGGTGAGTCAGTGGCACGTTGCACAGCTCGTGCCTGCGTGTATGCGTGGACGCCTCCTTTCATATCTCCTTTCCCCGACCAAGAACAGCCCATTCAGCAGGTCATGAGACCAATGCAGCACCTGTGCCTTCGTCACAGCGAGAGTGTCTGCGCCATCTCATACCGCGGCTGCCTCGAGCATCAATAAACATCGCAATCGACGTGTGATGACAGTCACGTCCGAAACCGTCAACCTCCAGCAGCACCACTGCGCGGTCGGTTCACTGCAATTCAGTGCCGTTAACAGCATGACGTTACCTTTCCCTGACCCCACCACGATCACGAAGATCATTCGCATGCGCCCACAGTTCGAGTCAACGCAACACCGAGTCCTCGCTTGTAACCGAGATCTCACACAGCCGGTTCCCACCGCATCGATCATACCTCAGCGAGACCAAAACGTGACCTGACACCCAGCCTGCTGAGGTTCTGAGGAAGTGGAGCACTGACAGGAACAAAACCATTACCTGCCCAGAGCAAGGACGATCATTGCCAGCACGACGAAACCGAGAACCATCACACCGTCCCGAGAGCAGCGAGATGACACCGCACCACATCCCGTTTTACGCCAGCCTGTTGGACCCTCAGAAACAGGAGCACGCAATCAACAGGCCCAAGACACTTCCCTTTGCATTGCGCCCAATACATTATTCACCGCGAATGATCATATTTTGACGCGCATGACCGATGACGAATATTTCACGTTCTGAGACCAGAAATTGCTCGCGAGCCGACAAACACATGATCTCACGGCAAACCAACATACCCGTCAAACCATACTGACCGCAGTCCGAGCACCACCAACATGCCAGACGAGGCTCATGAACAGAGCGAGCCATCCGGAAATGAAACATCAGAAGAACGACGGCTACGGCAGAAAACCAACATGGTGAGGGGCTCCTCCTCGATCCCACTGCCTGGGGACAGTGCCCAGGCCGCCGTCAGCCGCATGACTGCCTGAGACACGCTGCGGCAGCGGATGATTTCGAACCTCAGTTATTGGTCGTCTGTCATTTGGTCCAGACCGAACCGAACACCGCAGCACGAATTATAACGGAGCCATACAGATATTATATCTGAATGAGCCCGACCGACTTTGCGGTCAGGCGACCTCGATCACTGCCGATGCCGACACTATTTCAGCGCACGATATCTCGACAATACCGCGATCGACGAAGCACCCGGCACAACACATGGCGCCACGAGATAATCCCACCAGCCGATTGTCATCCCCGCTCAGTATCAGCATCAGTTGTACTTGCCTGCCCGTACTGCAAACCACCACAGCCTCATCTGCTCGACCCATGCCAACACGTTCATTATATCACCATTGTTAAATGAACCATGTTGACGGTGATTACAATATCTCGTCAGCATCAGCTCTCTGAACACAGTGTGCTGACATGGCAATGGTCGGCCTCGTCTGCGACAAAACAAAAACCCATTTCAAAGGACTGGCCAGCCAGCCAGCACATCGCTATCTATCGCTTAAACCCCCCGTACCACCAGTAAACTCACTGAAATAAAATTTGGGGGCAAAAGAATAATTCTATACAATGCACGCAAATAGTGACATACATAAAAGATTTACTCATACACAATACTGCAGGTGGCTCATCAATAATCCCACAGCAATTTCACTTCCACCCAGGTGTTTAAAGGTCCTGGATTCAACGTGGGGTATAAGATACATCTCTGACTCATTCACAGTCGCAACTGCCCAGACTGAGCCCCAAGCAAAACCCAGCCACAGCCTTCCTCCACAAATGAGCATTAAAGTATCTACTGCACGCCAAACCAGTGATTTCATGAGGCTGTGGGAAGAGGTTACTGGTGTTTGAAACAAGGGTCTCTGTACAGAAGGGCTGTTGAGTGGAGCTAGTGGAATTGTTAAATAAGAAAATAATAGCCGTATATACTTTGGAAAAGGGAAAAGTCTGGTCAAGGCTTCCTGTGGGAGGCTGTGCAGCACCTCCCCACATCCACACACTTAGAAAAGCACCTCACGTTATGTCTTCCACCCTGGCTCCACTCAACAGCCCTTCTGTACAGGGATACATATTGTACAAACACCAGTAACCTCTTCCACAACCTCATCAAATCCCACTGGTTTGGCGGCAGTGAATACTTTAATGCTCTGAGGCCACAATGGAGGAAGGCTGTGGCTGGAGTTTTGCTTGGGGCTCAGTCTGGGCTTGATTGCGACTGTGAATGAGTCAGGTCGCCATCTTATACCCCACGTTGAATCCAGGACCCAACTAGAAAACACCTGGGTGGAGAGTGAGAGGTGCCTGTGGAATTATTGATGAGCCACCTGCAGTATTGTGTATGAGTAAATCTTTATGTGTATGTCACTATTTGCGCACCACATGATGCATTATATATAGGGTATTCTTTACCCCCAAATTTATTTCAGTAGAATTTACTAGTGGCCTGAGGGGTTAAGCAAATAAATGTGATATGCTGCTTCTTCCTTCAGCAAATCCCTTTGAAATGAGTTTTTATTTTTGTGTCCTGGACTGTGAGCTCCAGTAATGTTACCATATGGCACACACAGTATGATTTAGAGAGCTGAGGAAATGCGCAACAGAGGATAACATATTAATCACACATCAACATGGTTCATTTGCTTTGTGAAAACAATGAATGTTATAATAAGACATGTTAGCATGGGTCAGGCAGATGGGAATGTGATTAGTTTTGCAAGTATTTTTGGGCAAACTAAAATTTTAACCTGATGCTGATGCTAGATGAAAAGTTCAGCAATCGGCAAAGTGATTAGGATTCATCCTCATGGCACCATGAATATTTGTACCAAATTCTTCGTCAATCCTTCCAATAATTGTCAAGATATGTCACTAGAAATAAAAAATGTCAACATCAATAGTGATCCCATGAAGAGAGGTCACCTGATCACCAAAGTCAGTCGGGCTCATTCCCGGGAGAGCATAATAATCTGTATGAAATTCCATTATAATTCATGCTGCAGTTGTTGACATTTCAGTCTGGACCAAAGGTGGTAGACTGACCAACCGACTGAGGGACTGACATTATCATCCCACTGCCACAAGCAGTATCTCAAAATAATCATGCAGCAGTGACACAGCAGCCCCCTGGAAATGCCTCTTATACTGTTTTTTACTCTGTCCCCAGGGCTTAGTAATAGAACGGATCGGGAGGAAGCCCCTCCTCATATTTGGTTTTTCTGCCATGGCCGTGTTCTTCAGCCTGCTCACAGTGTTTCTCAATTTCCAGGTAAGCCGCTCTCCCTGTTGTTCACTGACCTCATTCTAGACATATTGTGAGTGAAGAGGTGCTCAGGACTGCAGTCCAATTATAGTTTGAGCAAATCACTATTGGGATTTCTACTCTGTGGAGATCATGTAATTACACATCAACCTCTGCAAAACAGAATTTCTGAATCTCCAAAACATGAAAATAATATTCAGTCATCAGTCATACGCATCAAATATGATCAATTCCTTGATGAATAAATGCTTATTAGAACAATACAAAAAAGGAAATGTCTTGAATATATTGATTGCGTCTCCTGTTTTTCTGGGGATGTTGGCTGAAACAGCATAAAATATAGGATATAGTGCAGTGTCATCTCACTCTCTCTCTCCTCTCAGGACAGTGTGATGT
Source organism: Lates japonicus (assembly GCA_033238685.1). Lineage (NCBI taxonomy): Eukaryota > Metazoa > Chordata > Actinopteri > Centropomidae > Lates > Lates japonicus. The sequence goes on from BRZM01001437.1 coordinate 220,782, forward strand.
GGATGCCCTACCTCAGTTTCATCTGTATACTGGCTGTGATCGCGTCCTTTTGCTCTGGGCCAGGTAAAACCACTGACCTACATGTCTATCTGAGATTTCCTCTTAATCTTTCTTTCTTTCACTTTCTTTATACTTTAATGGTTTTTGTTTCACAATCCCTCCCTAGTGCTCCACTTCCCTCTAAACCTCACTTAAAAGAGTAACTGATGTTGTCAAATTCACATTTTTGAAGTCGCTGTTGAATAATCAATGCGAGTGAACCAGCTGTGCTCAAGTCCTCAATTTTAAAACTGACAAAGGGACTCGGAGTGGTAATTTGCATTGGCTTTCAGACTACTTAAACAATACGAATAATCATTCAACTGGTGTGTCAGTAATTAGAATCACAGAAAGGTGCTGTCATATATTAGCATACTAAGTATATACTGTATATGGCATAGCACTGGGTACAGTGTGAGTGTGCACAGTGGGTCTTACTGGGAGGTTGACTTTGAGTTTCAAGGTGAGGTTGTGGCTGTCATCACACATCCAGGTACATTCTTTGTGAATAATAATGTCTCCAGGGAGCGCTTATCCAACAAAGTGCCTCAGTATATCATGAGATGAGAACTGTGGCACAGGAGAAAGTGTGGGAAAATAGACACTCTCTCACTGTGATCACATACAGAAAACTACAGGGTGCACATTTAATTCTCCTTAACCTTGAATAGATGTTCTTGAATCAAGAGAGAAAAAGGAAGATATAGAAAGGAGAAACGTCCACACATACACACACAAGAGCAGGCTGTACAGCGATGCCACTGTCCTCTGTTATAACATCTTCACTGTAGCTTTTGATCCTTCAGTGCCTTGCTCAGGTGCACTTATGTGGTAACAGTGCAGATGGTTTCTCGCTTATGTCCTCTGCGCAGCGATGATTTATGGCTACGCTCAAGCAAACGAAGTGCCTCGCTGCTCAGGAATGGTGAATGACTGGGAGGGGATGAGAAGCAAATTCACATGAGGGACAACCCCAGTAGTGCTTTGAGCTTGTGAGTGGATAAATGAGGCGGCCACGATTCCTCTCAAGTCATTTCACTATGCAAACATTGGCCCAGATATTTCACAGCTTGATGAGAACACAAAGATTATGTGGCTCTCTGAAAACAAAAAAGAGGCCATTTTTGATTTCGATATGAGGAATTATGACATATGTATTTTTACCTACCTGCCCATCCTGGAGAGATGTGACTATCTGTGTGCTTACAAATAACTAGAGAGATAAATCACTGTCAGTATTATGTGGGATTAGTCATGTCATGATTTAGATCTCTGTAAACAACCAATGGTCTGTAGCAATGTTTAGAAAAACGGTTTCACTTTCCATTTTGACGGCAAATCATTTTTATGACTGTATTTGGGAACGGCAATATGTCAATAATACTCAGTTCGCGGCTTCTATCTGTGCAATTTGCTGATATGCTGACAAAAAAAATTACAATCATTTTGTGATACTTTAATCTGCTAGCACGTGTATTGCTGCATATCTCTTACTAAGTGTAAATGACACCAACTATTTATCTGAGGCTTATGGTGATAATAGTGATAGTTCTTTGGTCATTCTGCACCATGTTTATCTCCAGAAATTTGAGGTTGTTGATACTAAATCCTCTACGTTTTTTTTTTTTGGGACTGCGGCTTGTTTTGGCTGAGCTGGAATGCAATTCACCTCATCAAGCTGCAGCATGAACCAGAAGATGTAAATCCCTGGAGGAAAAATGTTTGAATAACAGCAGGCGTAATAGTAAACATCGTTGTTCATTTTCATTCATGTATTCTTTGCTCACATAAATGTTTTTTTCACCAACACCACCTGTCTCCACACGAACATCACACTCTTTCTTCTTTGTCTTCATATTGTTTGTAAATTGTTATTTTAAACGTAGCCATATACACTGCCCACTGAGCTTCCTCACTGATTTTCTCCTCTGTGTTTCCTGAACGCCCTTGTAATCAGCCCCCTGCCTTGCTTTGCTCATAACTATGGGAAGATACGTTTTTTTCAGTCTCTATGCCATATCATCCATGCCTCATTGCTGCAGTAGTTTATAGTTTCTGTTACCTATAGCCTAATTTGACGACCTGTTGCAGATGCCCTGCCAGCCTCCGATTTTCTGAATTTCATCATTTGGGTCTTGATGCCCCGCAGTAACACCAATTGTGGCAAAACCTGCTGAACAACATGGGTCCTGTGGACTACAGGGTCTCTATGTTCTCACTGTGAAAAGGGCATCTGTAACTCAATCAATCCTGATGTGCCCGCTTGTGCTTTTGTTGTTACTCTATGGGCAGTCTCTGTTGTTTGACCAAGACGCAGTATCAATATGAATTTGACTCGCAACCCTGTTATCTCTGGGTCTTTTCTCGTGTGTGTCTCTTGGCTTGTGTTGACATTTAATTTCATAACCACTATTACTAATCCGGAGCTCCGGTTGTTTGTTTGTTTGGCTGTTGGGGTTATATGGCTGTAATAGGCAAGAGGAAGTATTACACTCGTCTCCTAATAAGCAGAATATTAATGACGCTTTTCACTGGGTGGCTATGGTAGCTGACCAGGAGGTCATAACTGGCAACTACCCATGTAAAATCCATGCAACCGTCATTAAACTAATCGGTGATAGATGATCACCTGGGCGCTCACATGGATAAATTTAGTGCATATGTTATTGGATATTGAGTTCTGGTATGTAATATGTAAGTGCTATGGTTGTGTGACGGTACATTGCAGAGACTGGTTGCTACTCTTTACAACGTGTTCCTCTCTGTTATTCATTCTGGATACAATACGTTATGATCTCCAAGAGTAGTCTGGTGTAGTGTCACTATTAAGATTTTCAACAGGAGGGTATGGTAAGGGGATTACGGCTCTTGACTGTCATGTTCAATCAATAGTATTAGAGCCCTCAATTTGTCTTTCCCTCAAAAGAAAACCCTACCCCGGCTGGTGCTGTAGAGCAAGGGGATGAATCCAGAAGTGGGGGCATCTTGAGTGCACTCTTCCATAGTGAGTGTTTCAGGACCCAGAGGAGAATAAACCCGTCCCTGCGGAGGACAGGCTCCTGGCAGAAGATTAATGTCACAGTCATACGATCTTTCTGAAGAAAACATTGTTTCCTGCTTTTTAGTAAACTGCTGTCAGGGGTCTGTGTACATGGAGGGAATATTACGTAAGTAAGTCTAGCAGGAGACATCAACCTTGGGATGTACAACAATATTTGTGGAGGAAACTAGGCAAGGAATGACAACAATCAGGGCCCTACTCCTCCAGAGGCCTCATTTATATGGGGGATGCAATCAGACCAGGGACAACTGAGAATTCAGTTCTGGAGATTTATGATTATGATTCATGTTTTTTATGCTAAATGTCACTGTGGCAAGGTGCACATTAAAATAGGAGCTTGATGTACGTATTCACTCATAAATCTAAATTACAGATTAATCAAACCACTTACAGTACAGCAGGATAGGAATATTAAATAGTAGCAATTTCAAGCCTGTGTACTATTAAGATAGATAAATAAAAAGACATTAACTAAATGAGGTGGTAAATACAGAGATGATTAGAGGCACCAAACACAAACTACACACAAATACATTCAGGTGTACAGAGACCATTTCCCTCTGGCAAACCCATAGTCCATCAGCCTCTACTTCTTCCTTCATTTCTTTTGCTCTTCTAATTAAATCTTGCTCCATTATTGGCTGCCACACATCATTAAGTTTCACCTTGGCTTGATTTCGCTCCACAGAGAGTGTCCTCTCATCACTTCTGTCACTGTATATTTGGCTTGTGGCTCCTAAAAAGCAGCACATGCCACTCTTGTCAGGAAATGTTTGCACCTCACCCCCAGTTTCCCTCATTTAGAGTGTGGCTGTCTGATATGTGTTTATTTCCACATTCCCAGGTGAAGGGTGATTCATCTTGTTCAGTGGTCTCCTGTCTTACACACTATGGCTTGTTTGGCAGCACTTTGTAACCACCACTGTGTCTGTCTTCCAGCTATGGCCTTTTCTCTTCCCAGGAGAATTGAGATAATACACCATCCAACAATGACAAGATCATAGGGTCTGATCCAACACACTGTGAACATTATGACTGAAAAAAATCTATGGATTTTGAGCAAAAGTTCACTTGTTCAACAGAGGAAAGTCTTTTTTTTTTCATGGTTGTTTACTGTGCATTGCAGATGAACTTGCTGAGACCAGCCATCCAAATTTTTTGTAAAAACATTAATACCATTTAGGTTAACGCCATGACCCATATTTATTATTATTTATTTTCCAGAGCGTTGCAGATTTGATGGAATGTTTAGTTTTACAATTTAATTTACACATAATTGAAAACCTTTATCACAGCTACGCCACTGATTATTTGTGACACAACAGCTGTGATTTCATTTACTGCCCCTCAAAGCTCCAATAACATGCATATTAAAAAATCTCTTTATCACCATAATTTTAAAAATAGATTCAGCACATGAATGTTGTAGCCAAATGTGGATCATTTCATTTTACAGATCTGAGTGTCATTAAAAAAAAAAGAGAGAAAAGAAAAAAAAGAGTGGTGTCTCTCACTCTCAGAAGAGGACAGCTACTGCACCACTTGCTGAGAGCCTCTTGCTGAGAGTGTGGGAAGAACTCTTAGGTCCTTTTATGATTGAGGAGTAATTCTTAGCTGAGATGATTTTTGACATTTAAAACTGCTGTTACTGGAAGCTCCACATTATGGGATTTCTGTCAGTAAAACTATAGTCTAAAGTACACAGAGCAAGTGCACTGAGGGCCTGTCCAAACCCACCATCACACCTTCTAAAGTCCTATAATGTGTCTTCAATTATGTCCAAGAGGTATCCATGACGCACTGCAGTGTTATGCAACGCACAACATGTGTTTTTATTTTTAATCGTTTGCATGTTTGAGCACTACTCCACCTCTTTGTGTGTGTAACAAGCAGAGTGTGCGTGAGTTGTGCACCCACCTGTGTAGGCGCATATCACTGTCTTGATAATGCGTGAAATACGGCACCATTGACTTCAGACCACGTTTGTTTCCTCTCAACTGTGCAATCGCTCTCTGCTGCCTCAAGATAGAAAGACACCAGCACTGCACCTGACCAGACCTCATTCTAAGACCAACACGCCAATGGGCACTCAGATGGGCACAAGTACATTTGCTATTTCAACAGCATGGTTGCTGGATGGGAAAATGACAAATGCTGCAGTTGGAAAGTAGCAAAGACACATAGTTTTGCTTTGGGCCGGGTGTAAGAGGGCCCTTTATTTGTCATCATCATTATTTGAGACCAGTTTGAACACTGTAGTTATCAGTTTCCCATTGTCCTCCATGGTCTGTACAAAAGTACATTTACTGTGACTGGTGAAAGAAATGTACAGATCCTATACTCAAAGTATTAATACCATTGTTTAATACTTACATAACAATAGGAAGGACATACAGTGAGTTCAGAAATAACTTTAAATTGCCATTTGTCATGTTAAATTTGGATCAAATGACTCCCTGTAATGTTTAATAGATGTTAAAATACTGCAGAACCCAGAACCCAGTCCTGCAGGAGTTGACTGGTAATGTATTATGATTCACAAGTAATGGTGCTGTAAGTACTAATATCATTGAATATGCGTTGTGCAGCGATTTAGTTTTAGTTTAGATTTAGTAATTAAATTTAGATCATTTTTCATTACAAGTAACAGTGTATAAAGCATTATTTTGTTAAAATGCTTACTGTTAATTTACAGTTTTTCTGAAGTATAATGGACAAAAAAAAAAAAAAAAAAAAAAATGCTTAATGTAGCTTTACCAGCTCATTGAAAATGCCCATCATGGCATATGCTCTGCCATTAAATGACTGAGAGGCAGCTGTAAATAATTTGCTTGAATGGCTAAGCTGCAATTAATTGTCAGAACCAGTTAAATGCTACAGTATTACTCTACAAGTATTCTGGAGCAAATATTTTGAAGGAAAATGTGTGGTCAAAAGGAGAGAAAAGGAAAAGAAAGCCAAGGGAACATTTGTTGACCAAGCCATTTTCTTTTGTCAATGCACCATTAACATTAGGACAATGGGGGGGTACGGTGTGATTTGACAGGGAACAACAATTATTTCCCTATTATCACTGAACAATGTGTATCTATAGTGACTGCCTCAGTTGCTTTTCCATATTCAACTCCAAGAAGCTTCTCACCATAGTGCACAAAAGAATATCATTTGCATCTTATCTCAAAAATAAAATTCAGAAACACCAGGTGGGCTTATTTGCTTGCTACTGAAGTGAGCGAATGTTTTTTATGTCAGTGCTGATCCTGCAGTAGAAAAGACATTAAAGAAAAACCATGTGATGTTTCATCTTGATCTTGGTGGAAATTGATGTGTCCTGTGGCTTGTTGTTAATGTCAAACACCCCAGAGGACTAAAGGCTACAGTTAGAGGCTGCAGCTAGAGGTTCTCCTAGACTTTTGAGTACAGAGATTTAATACACAAGACATTTGGATTTGCTTAATTAAAGGAACTGAGATGAGTGTAGCAGACTAGGGGGTCTTGGAACTTTAAATACGGTAAAACAGCCACTACAGTGGTGTCTGTTTTTGGTCCTCTGTTTTGTTCTAATTATCTAAGATTGAGCAGTGCACATACAGTGGGAGCTTCACATCATCTAGAGGAGCATATTAGAGGATCACAGAGGTGGAAAAGAAGTGTGAGTTGCAAGAATGCTGCAGGTTATTATGTTTCACTCAAAATATTTGACCCTGGATGCCATCTTAACTCAAATCTAGCAGTAAACTCATAAAATGGATGAAAAATCATTACCAAGCTAATTTATATTCAGTTCCAAAAACCATAAAAGAAATGGGAATAGTTTTCCTCTCCAGCAAGGGCATAGAACGTTTGCTTTCTACATTTTGTATATCCAACTTTTCACTACAGTGGGTGGAAGGGTGCATGGGTCAGACACTATGCTCTATAGCTGAGATGACTACAAATGTAATTTGACATTTAAAGTTTCTGCCCACAGATTTTCTGCTTTCATTGTTTTATTGTTCATTTACAGTGCTGCTCTGTGGATAGGTTGTCATGAAAACAAAGATGAGCTTTAACTATTTTTATATTATTATTTTAATCAGAGACAGATGAAAAACATCAGCTCAAATGAATAAGGAAAATAAGTTCTTCACAGTAAGCTCTAACTAAGCTCAGAAAAGGGTTGGCCACAAGTTTATTTTTAATTATGTTTTACTGACACTGCTGACACCACTGTCAGTTCTTTTAAAGCACTTTATTAACATCCACTCTTTTTTAGGGATCAATACTGTCATCTGCTCAAAGTGGGGAAAGTTTGTCATGACAATGCTTTCTTTTTTTGGCTTCAAGGGACGTTCGATTCCAGCTTCAATTGATCCCTTGCCCTTGTTCGCTTGCTGAGGAACAGAGGGGCTCACTTTCTTTTTGGATCACAAATTTCATCTCTAGTGGGCTCGCTGAAAGGCAGGCATGAAGGGAGCGAGACAAGGAAAGATGAGTTTGTACCATGCACAAAATGATCTGAGGGAGAATATGAGCTCTTGTAATGCTTATTTCTGCACAGGCTTCTTCGAGTTACACAACAAATCCACCAAAATAACAATGCACAGATTTAGGTGTTAAGTTTCAGGAGTGCCAGCATGGGTGTGAAATGTTTATTTTCATCCTAGGAAACAGCCTATTCTCTGTTTTAAGTGATAAGTGAGTCACCAGGATTAGTTAATATAATTTCTCAGCTGTGAAATGAGCACACACCAATTACATGGCATGATTAGATCCGAAAGGACGATACCTTGATGAATGAGGGCCACTGTGCCATTGCCAGACCTTTCTCCATGCTAGATTTGCACTGTTGACAAGACAAGAGAAGACTCCGGCTGAACACACACAAACCAAAACGATGGAGGTGAAATGAAAACGATGTTGAAACATCTTAAGACATGCAGCTCAAGTGATTTGGATTCTAGACACTGTCCACAAGCTCGAGTGTTGTAATATATCTATGTATGTGTGTGTTCAGCCGGAGTCTTCTCTTGTCTTGTCAACAGTGCAAATCTAGCATGGAGAAAGGTCTGGCAATGGCACAGTGGCCCTCATTCATCAAGGTATCGTCCTTTCGGATCTAATCATGCCATGTAATTGGTGTGTGCTCATTTCACAGCTGAGAAATTATATTAACTAATCCTGGTGACTCACTTATCACTTAAAACAGAGAATAGGCTGTTTCCTAGGATGAAAATAAACATTTCACACCCATGCTGGCACTCCTGAAACTTAACACCTAAATCTGTGCATTGTTATTTTGGTGGATTTGTTGTGTAACTCGAAGAAGCCTGTGCAGAAATAAGCATTACAAGAGCTCATATTCTCCCTCAGATCATTTTGTGCATGGTACAAACTCATCTTTCCTTGTCTCGCTCCCTTCATGCCTGCCTTTCAGCGAGCCCACTAGAGATGAAATTTGTGATCCAAAAAGAAAGTGAGCCCCTCTGTTCCTCAGCAAGCGAACAAGGGCAAGGGATCAATTGAAGCTGGAATCGAACGTCCCTTGAAGCCAAAAAAAGAAAGCATTGTCATGACAAACTTTCCCCACTTTGAGCAGATGACAGTATTGATCCCTAAAAAAGAGTGGATGTTAATAAAGTGCTTTAAAAGAACTGACAGTGGTGTCAGCAGTGTCAGTAAAACATAATTAAAAATAAACTTGTGGCCAACCCTTTTCTGAGCTTAGTTAGAGCTTACTGTGAAGAACTTATTTTCCTTATTCATTTGAGCTGATGTTTTTCATCTGTCTCTGATTAAAATAATAATATAAAAATAGTTAAAGCTCATCTTTGTTTTCATGACAACCTATCCACAGAGCAGCACTGTAAATGAACAATAAAACAATGAAAGCAGAAAATCTGTGGGCAGAAACTTTAAATGTCAAATTACATTTGTAGTCATCTCAGCTATAGAGCATAGTGTCTGACCCATGCACCCTTCCACCCACTGTAGTGAAAAGTTGGATATACAAAATGTAGAAAGCAAACGTTCTATGCCCTTGCTGGAGAGGAAAACTATTCCCATTTCTTTTATGGTTTTTGGAACTGAATATAAATTAGCTTGGTAATGATTTTTCATCCATTTTATGAGTTTACTGCTAGATTTGAGTTAAGATGGCATCCAGGGTCAAATATTTTGAGTGAAACATAATAACCTGCAGCATTCTTGCAACTCACACTTCTTTTCCACCTCTGTGATCCTCTAATATGCTCCTCTAGATGATGTGAAGCTCCCACTGTATGTGCACTGCTCAATCTTAGATAATTAGAACAAAACAGAGGACCAAAAACAGACACCACTGTAGTGGCTGTTTTACCGTATTTAAAGTTCCAAGACCCCCTAGTCTGCTACACTCATCTCAGTTCCTTTAATTAAGCAAATCCAAATGTCTTGTGTATTAAATCTCTGTACTCAAAAGTCTAGGAGAACCTCTAGCTGCAGCCTCTAACTGTAGCCTTTAGTCCTCTGGGGTGTTTGACATTAACAACAAGCCACAGGACACATCAATTTCCACCAAGATCAAGATGAAACATCACATGGTTTTTCTTTAATGTCTTTTCTACTGCAGGATCAGCACTGACATAAAAAACATTCGCTCACTTCAGTAGCAAGCAAATAAGCCCACCTGGTGTTTCTGAATTTTATTTTTGAGATAAGATGCAAATGATATTCTTTTGTGCACTATGGTGAGAAGCTTCTTGGAGTTGAATATGGAAAAGCAACTGAGGCAGTCACTATAGATACACATTGTTCAGTGATAATAGGGAAATAATTGTTGTTCCCTGTCAAATCACACCGTACCCCCCCATTGTCCTAATGTTAATGGTGCATTGACAAAAGAAAATGGCTTGGTCAACAAATGTTCCCTTGGCTTTCTTTTCCTTTTCTCTCCTTTTGACCACACATTTTCCTTCAAAATATTTGCTCCAGAATACTTGTAGAGTAATACTGTAGCATTTAACTGGTTCTGACAATTAATTGCAGCTTAGCCATTCAAGCAAATTATTTACAGCTGCCTCTCAGTCATTTAATGGCAGAGCATATGCCATGATGGGCATTTTCAATGAGCTGGTAAAGCTACATTAAGCATTTTTTTTTTTTTTTTTTTTTTTGTCCATTATACTTCAGAAAAACTGTAAATTAACAGTAAGCATTTTAACAAAATAATGCTTTATACACTGTTACTTGTAATGAAAAATGATCTAAATTTAATTACTAAATCTAAACTAAAACTAAATCGCTGCACAACGCATATTCAATGATATTAGTACTTACAGCACCATTACTTGTGAATCATAATACATTACCAGTCAACTCCTGCAGGACTGGGTTCTGGGTTCTGCAGTATTTTAACATCTATTAAACATTACAGGGAGTCATTTGATCCAAATTTAACATGACAAATGGCAATTTAAAGTTATTTCTGAACTCACTGTATGTCCTTCCTATTGTTATGTAAGTATTAAACAATGGTATTAATACTTTGAGTATAGGATCTGTACATTTCTTTCACCAGTCACAGTAAATGTACTTTTGTACAGACCATGGAGGACAATGGGAAACTGATAACTACAGTGTTCAAACTGGTCTCAAATAATGATGATGACAAATAAAGGGCCCTCTTACACCCGGCCCAAAGCAAAACTATGTGTCTTTGCTACTTTCCAACTGCAGCATTTGTCATTTTCCCATCCAGCAACCATGCTGTTGAAATAGCAAATGTACTTGTGCCCATCTGAGTGCCCATTGGCGTGTTGGTCTTAGAATGAGGTCTGGTCAGGTGCAGTGCTGGTGTCTTTCTATCTTGAGGCAGCAGAGAGCGATTGCACAGTTGAGAGGAAACAAACGTGGTCTGAAGTCAATGGTGCCGTATTTCACGCATTATCAAGACAGTGATATGCGCCTACACAGGTGGGTGCACAACTCACGCACACTCTGCTTGTTACACACACAAAGAGGTGGAGTAGTGCTCAAACATGCAAACGATTAAAAATAAAAACACATGTTGTGCGTTGCATAACACTGCAGTGCGTCATGGATACCTCTTGGACATAATTGAAGACACATTATAGGACTTTAGAAGGTGTGATGGTGGGTTTGGACAGGCCCTCAGTGCACTTGCTCTGTGTACTTTAGACTATAGTTTTACTGACAGAAATCCCATAATGTGGAGCTTCCAGTAACAGCAGTTTTAAATGTCAAAAATCATCTCAGCTAAGAATTACTCCTCAATCATAAAAGGACCTAAGAGTTCTTCCCACACTCTCAGCAAGAGGCTCTCAGCAAGTGGTGCAGTAGCTGTCCTCTTCTGAGAGTGAGAGACACCACTCTTTTTTTTCTTTTCTCTCTTTTTTTTTTAATGACACTCAGATCTGTAAAATGAAATGATCCACATTTGGCTACAACATTCATGTGCTGAATCTATTTTTAAAATTATGGTGATAAAGAGATTTTTTAATATGCATGTTATTGGAGCTTTGAGGGGCAGTAAATGAAATCACAGCTGTTGTGTCACAAATAATCAGTGGCGTAGCTGTGATAAAGGTTTTCAATTATGTGTAAATTAAATTGTAAAACTAAACATTCCATCAAATCTGCAACGCTCTGGAAAATAAATAATAATAAATATGGGTCATGGCGTTAACCTAAATGGTATTAATGTTTTTACAAAAAATTTGGATGGCTGGTCTCAGCAAGTTCATCTGCAATGCACAGTAAACAACCATGAAAAAAAAAAGACTTTCCTCTGTTGAACAAGTGAACTTTTGCTCAAAATCCATAGATTTTTTTCAGTCATAATGTTCACAGTGTGTTGGATCAGACCCTATGATCTTGTCATTGTTGGATGGTGTATTATCTCAATTCTCCTGGGAAGAGAAAAGGCCATAGCTGGAAGACAGACACAGTGGTGGTTACAAAGTGCTGCCAAACAAGCCATAGTGTGTAAGACAGGAGACCACTGAACAAGATGAATCACCCTTCACCTGGGAATGTGGAAATAAACACATATCAGACAGCCACACTCTAAATGAGGGAAACTGGGGGTGAGGTGCAAACATTTCCTGACAAGAGTGGCATGTGCTGCTTTTTAGGAGCCACAAGCCAAATATACAGTGACAGAAGTGATGAGAGGACACTCTCTGTGGAGCGAAATCAAGCCAAGGTGAAACTTAATGATGTGTGGCAGCCAATAATGGAGCAAGATTTAATTAGAAGAGCAAAAGAAATGAAGGAAGAAGTAGAGGCTGATGGACTATGGGTTTGCCAGAGGGAAATGGTCTCTGTACACCTGAATGTATTTGTGTGTAGTTTGTGTTTGGTGCCTCTAATCATCTCTGTATTTACCACCTCATTTAGTTAATGTCTTTTTATTTATCTATCTTAATAGTACACAGGCTTGAAATTGCTACTATTTAATATTCCTATCCTGCTGTACTGTAAGTGGTTTGATTAATCTGTAATTTAGATTTATGAGTGAATACGTACATCAAGCTCCTATTTTAATGTGCACCTTGCCACAGTGACATTTAGCATAAAAAACATGAATCATAATCATAAATCTCCAGAACTGAATTCTCAGTTGTCCCTGGTCTGATTGCATCCCCCATATAAATGAGGCCTCTGGAGGAGTAGGGCCCTGATTGTTGTCATTCCTTGCCTAGTTTCCTCCACAAATATTGTTGTACATCCCAAGGTTGATGTCTCCTGCTAGACTTACTTACGTAATATTCCCTCCATGTACACAGACCCCTGACAGCAGTTTACTAAAAAGCAGGAAACAATGTTTTCTTCAGAAAGATCGTATGACTGTGACATTAATCTTCTGCCAGGAGCCTGTCCTCCGCAGGGACGGGTTTATTCTCCTCTGGGTCCTGAAACACTCACTATGGAAGAGTGCACTCAAGATGCCCCCACTTCTGGATTCATCCCCTTGCTCTACAGCACCAGCCGGGGTAGGGTTTTCTTTTGAGGGAAAGACAAATTGAGGGCTCTAATACTATTGATTGAACATGACAGTCAAGAGCCGTAATCCCCTTACCATACCCTCCTGTTGAAAATCTTAATAGTGACACTACACCAGACTACTCTTGG